>VYZU01063709.1:4893-23888 GCA_013401355.1 Ceyx cyanopectus | reverse complement strand
GGCAGAAAACTGAAGGCACAATAGGGTTATATACGTAATAAATCAGGTCCTATGGAAATGCTATAATACGTACACAATTAAATTGCAATTTATATCCATCTTGGTTACTAGCTACTTTGAAGAATTGAAAAGAGAATTATGGTCTGGATTGAGCAAAGCTCAAAGCATGTGTAAAGCTTACAATTCTCATTGACAGTGAAGTCTAGCACACTAATGAATGTTTTTCTGGCTGAAGTCTTTAATCTCTCTGAACCTCAGTTTTTGCCATACAAATAATAGGTTTTTTATCAGAGTACTGCTGTGCAGATATACCTCTTAATTTTGCAAAAACATTCAGATATAACAGTTATGGAGGCAATATATGCACATGCAAATATTTCCCTCTGCCAGCAGCAGTTATCTTTCCTTCACACTTCTCTCTGTGTTCACACAGGTGTGTTTGACCTTCTATCTTTCATCACCTTCCTGCTCCAGTCCATAGTAGATATTTCTCAAACATTTATGAAATGTACATTTGAAATGACTATGTGTACTCAATATGTGTAGCTTGCACTGTATTAAAAGGGAGATGATCAGTCCTTCTCATGGCTCATGGTAGAGAGACTAGAATGCATAGAGTAATAATCATGTGTATCTGGTCACTACAACTGGTCAAACTGGGTATACTATTATTTTTCTTTAGACATAAAACAGTGAAAAGTTAGGACCTGGTTTTCTTTCCCAAACATGCCCAAGTCCTCATGGTCATTTAATAGCTTTTATAAAGAGTAGGAATTACATAAACTGAACCAAATAGATGGTTTAAGAAAACTAATGTCCCATCCAAAGGTGCATAAAGGCCCAATGTACCTATGACACTGAAGTAATTGGTAGTGTGGAGATTCTGAAAACTGCACTGTGAGATAAGGAGCACCAAACCTCATTTCAGCTGTAGAGGACTGAGTCTGTCTAGGGCTGTCAGCACGTGACTTCAGTGTTGATGAAGAGACATTGATAAATATTGTAAGAGAGTGACACGATCCACCTACTCAAGTTTCCTCTTTTACAACAGATTAACTGTTTTTTGGAGGTATTTATTGCTCTTCACTGACTGCTGAGCAAACTTAGACAGCTAGTTAAGGCTAGATTAAATGACAAGATTAAACTGTGCTTTGAAGAGCTAAAATTAGGAAATGAGAGTTATTTCTATATTCTTAAAAATAAACCCAGCTTTGAATGTCTTGGTTGTTTCTGAAAATGAAATCTCATTACTTTTGAAATTGTTATTCTCTCTAGCTTTTACAGTGTGAATGATGGAAAAGTATTAGACAGTAGTTATATCTTAATAAAAAGTGCTTAACAAGCAAGAAGTATTTATATAGTATTCTATTAATCTAAATTAAACTCAGTTAAGTCCTTCTGGGATACTTATGTGGTATATTCTATCCTTAATGTGTTCACATTTCTCCCTTTACAGTTAGACTGAAAGTGTGTGTATGTATCAAGAGAAAATTACTTCCATGGGGTTTCATTTTAAAACTGGACATGCAAATCCTATTCTTAGGTTGAATTTTAAAGTCAACACTAAGTATTTTCTCACTCATCACTCCATCAAGATTTCCACAGACCACTTCTTACTTTTAATGGTTTGATCTGTCATTCTTGTAAGTTTCACATCTAACTTTCCTGGTTTTCAAATTTTTATCTCTTATAGAGCTTTCTTTGCAATGCAGTTTAGACTGCTTAGGGGTATTTTTGTTTTGTTTGGTCTCTATGGTTCTGTAGATATAAATAAACTGCTTTACAGTGAAATTTTTCCCTCTGGCTTTGTAATAACTATAATTCCATGATTATTTTTTTTCCTGGAAAACTTCCTCAATCTGTTAAGATAGGAAGAACTAATTTGTGAATTGTATGCAATTCTTCAGCTTGGGAATTGATCAAGGTGATGATGCATTGTACTATCTTTACATTCCACTGATATGTCCCTTTTACCCCTACCAGGCTGCCCACATTACCAGACCTGAGAGGGTATGGGTGACTTTAATGCAGCTTTGGTTCTTTTAGTGATCCCCTTCTGGTTAGCTCTCCTTTAGTATGGTTCAAAAGAAAATGCTAGTCCCTAATTTCTTATTTCTAGCTACAGCCTCCAGTTCACTGGAGCTTTGCACTAGTTGCTATTTTGTGGAGCCCTTCTAAAACCTTTCCACTTTTTATGTGTGCTCTCCCAACTTGTCTCACAGCATTGGCTTTTGTTCTTCTATATTATAATGGAGTTGACATAGTCAATCTGTAATTAATGTGAGCCCTTCTCTCTCTCCTTCACCATCTCTCTAGTGACCCCAATAGCTTTGAAGTAGAAAGAGGTTTTGTGTGAAAAATGGGGAGTTCAGCTCTATGTTTACATATTTGGCAGTACATTCAAGCACAGTTTATCAGAGAGGTGCTCTCCTGACTGCTTTTCCCTAAAGGTGACAGCCAAGTCTACCCTCTCTTTCACTTCCAAATGCTATGTTTTGTCTCATGCCATCTTACTGCTCACTGTCTCTGCTCCTGGCATGACTGCAATGCAAATGTGTAATAAAGAAATTCAAGCTATTGATCTGAACATACAAAGTCCCTGACAATCTTGCTTTATCTCACATCTCCATTTTTACTTTCCATGCATCTTTTCCTCCCTATCACTCACTTAATATTTTCACTTTAATGCTCCCTTTGTCTCCTTTACCTCTCTGATTGCCTCTGTCATGTTTTATTCATTTGGTCTCTTGGTGTTTCGTCCAATCCTCTTTTAAAATACACTTCTCTGTACAGTCCTTCCTGTCTTTTCCCACATAGTTGCTAATTCCCATAACAGTGATCTAGTATCCCTGACACAGCAGGATTTGATGTGGTGAAAAGCCAACACAGGAGCCACTAGCCTTCTCCTTGCCTCACTTAGTGAGCCAGTGACATGTCCTTCAATGTCACAGTGTGAGGAAGAACGACTATTACTTCTTTGATTTAGATTAGCCCATTGGCTATTTTCATTCATGCTAAGGACAGATTCAGGTGAGACAGGATTCAAATTTACACTGAGATTGCAAATGCCTGTCAGTTAGGTGCCCAGCCCCTGTCCAGCTTTCTTGTGGCCTCACTGGAGATCAAATAGAAACAGAATGCAGAAAACTCATGCTACAAAATAGAAAGCCCAGTCTGTGTGTTAGCCACTGTGGAGTAGGTACATGGCATAACATATGTTTTAAAACACTACATACACTTGTGGTTCTATCTGTAAATCCATTTTCATACTGTATTATTCATTCGTTTTGTCAGAAGTACTATATTGGGCTAAATTCCAGAGTTCGGACTTGAAGTCAATGAGAGATTAATTTGAGTACAGATCAAATAAAAATTGAGAAGGTGTTTATCTTTTGGTGCAGTGATAGCACCTTTCCTGAAATTCTGACCTTGCAATGTCGAAGATATACAGCCCTGAAATAGCATCTAAGAGGAGATTTGGTCATGGCACAACTAAAAGCAGATGGCATATATAACAGAAATAATAGAAAACTAAAAGCCTTGCTGAGAGTGATTTCTGAAGGAAATCTGCCCTTGTCACATTATACTACTATCATTTAAAAAAAATAAATGATATCTTTTAAGAATTGGAAAAAAACACTCTGGGTCCTGCTGGTCTCTGCTCTGAATTTGCACTGCAGAGCAACACAAGAGCTATGCTGTCAGCTCCTGTAAACAACAAACCTCCTCATATACATTCACCTCATTCCATTACAGTTGTAGGAAGGAGGCAGAACTGTTCCTATCCACTTCCCAAGATGGAAGGCTGCTTTTTGGAAAAGAGGGTCCACTGAGTAAAGTCAGATGAAGAGGAAGGATGTGGTGCCAAGAGGTGTGCTTGTGGCTTTTTCCCTTGATCATAAGAGTTAGACTAACTGCTGAGCCTGATACGTGGCTTAATCAACAGGACACTGCTTTTTTCCCTCCACAGATAGAAGGTTTTCCTTTCCCCAGCACTGTAAACATTAAAAGTCACTCAGCCTTGACTAGTCCTAGAAATGATATACAGGAATGAGAGACCTGGCCTTGTCTTTGATAAGTTTAAACAGTCCCTCAGCTGTTTTCTTTGGCCCTGTTCCTATAGTAATAGTAATGCAAAATGGTGTTTTAATCTTGATTTGACAATTTTGTCTGTGATCTATGTAAATTAACATATTTAAGTGTGGTACAGTATGCTATGATGTTTTTTGTAAGACAAATCATATTTATGAATGCAGATCTGCAAAGAGAAAAAAAATAAGTGTTTGTAAAATGTTAGTGATTCAAATGTAAATATTATGCTATGATATCCACATGAAGCCAATCAACCCAAACATTCTGTCAAAGCCCACATGACAGGCTCACTCATCTTGGACAACCTAATTGACTCTATTAATCTCATGAGAAGAGTAACTTTCACAATAATGTACATTGCATTCAAATCCAATGAATTTACATATACCAGCTTCCTTTCACTGTTTCAGAAAGAATGTTTAGCCTGTGTAACAATGTGTAACAATGTAACAGTGTTTCATAATCTTACCTTTTAGGAGCAACCAGCAATGATGTGTACTGTGTTTCCATCCTGCAAAGCAGCAGTCCTGTGGAAAAAAAAGAGATCGGAAATTAATTAAACCTTCTGTCATATAGCATACACCCAAGAGCGCTGACTTGAAATTACAGCCTTAATTGTGAGATTTCCTCACTTGGAAGACCTGAATTTGCAACCTTAGTAATGCTTTTTTCCTATTGGTTTAGTGAACATCCATATTTGGATGGATCCATTCATCATTTACAGAATCTTAGAATCATAGAATGTTCAGGGCTGGAAGGGACCTCCAAAAGTCATCTAGTGCAGCCCCCCTGCAGTGAGCAGGGACACCCTCAACTAGACCAGGCTGCTCAGAGCCTTGTCCAACCTCACCTTGAATATCCACAGGGATGGGGCCTCAACCACCTCCTTGGGGAGCCTGTGCCACTGTTCTTCCTGTACTTCCTGGAACCCCTTCAGGTACTGGAATGTGCTCTAAGGTCTCCCCAGAGCCTTCTCTTCTCCAGGCTGAACAAGCCCAGCTCCTTCAGCCTGTCCTCATAGCAGAGGTGTTTCAGCCCTCTGATCATCTTTGTTGCCTCCTCTGGACCTGCTCTACCAGGTCCGTGTCTCTCCTGTGCTGAGGGCTCCAGAACTGGATGCAATACTCCAGGTGAGGTCTCAGATGGCTGCCACTATTTCTACCCCACCACAAGATGGCTGCCACTATTTCTACCCCACCACAAGATGGCCGCCACTTCCCCTGCCCCACCACAAGATGGCTGCCACTCCCCTGCCCCACAGGATGGCCCCATAGCATTCCTGCCTTACAGGGTGCTGTGGCTTCTGGCTCAGTCTGTTCCCCTGCACTTCCTAGCTGTGCTGAAATGCTGCCTTACTGTTCTTTCCATCGCTAAGACTTCCTTTCTCTCACTGAACCTGGGCTCCTTACAACCCATCCTGCACTTCTGCCATAACAAGGTGATTTGTCAACACTGTGACATGACTATAGAAAAGAAACAGATGCAAGGTCCCAGACACCAGCCTGATTAATGAAAAGAATGAAGGAGTAAATAGGCAACAGATCTCTGCATTCTATTCTGAATTTCACTTTAAAATAGTAGAAGATGAAAGTGCTGCTCAAAGTTTTTTGAAGAGCTAACACTGCCTTGTCCATGTATCACTGTAAGACAATGCAAAGGATCTATACGAGCTGTAATAGAGCAGAGTGAAGCACTGCTTTGACCTTTCCTGAAGATGTCAGCTCAATGGTGAGAAGTTTTCTGGTTTACGTAAGTGATCATGTAGTTGTAAAAACAGAAAAACAGAACCTTTGAAGGTATTTTGCATTAGTTTGTAGAGAAATAACCTTTTTTTTTTAAAAAAACCTATTTTTTTTTAAATTGTAATCTGTATATTTCATATGTGATCATGATTAATGAGAATTTGGGAAAATGTGGAGTTTGATAGAATTCATAACATACTTTTCTATTTATGTGGAGTCTCCTAGGACAGTTAAAAACTGCATATTATATGTCTCTATTAATGTGTGTATGTATATATACATATGGCTGTGTATAGAATACCTACATCTTCAATATGTTTCTGTAGCAGTGAACTATTACATCTCTATGTAAAATTTCAGTTCCTTGAGGAACAGTTACTGAATGTTTCTGTACAAGAAAGTACAAATATGGCCACAGCAAGTTCAAAATTTAATACAAGTATAAATGATAATGTGATTATATGATGCTACAGTGTGATTTAACCCCAATTTCCTTGTCTTTATGCATTGCATTCTTCCCATATAATCAGGGTATCTGAAAAAAAAGATAGCAAAACTGAAAGCTGGGATCAATTTTTTTGTTGTTGGTTTTTTTCTATTATGTTGCTTGACAAAGATACAAATCAAAATTTTTTTTAAGAAATTACTCAGGAAAGTTGAAGTATTGGTTTTGGTAAAAAGTATCACAGCAATCACTGGAAAACACTCAGGTGGTGCATAGCTATGTAGTAACTATGCCTGGCATTGAAGTCCTATAAGCAAAAGTGAATAAAAGCTCCCCTGTAGTCTCATATTCCCACCTGTACTGGCACCAGCATTCATTTGAGAGCACAGGGAGGTGGGTCAGAGAATCATGCTACATGAAAACTATCCCAGCAAAAAATATTTCTGCTTTTTCAGCTCCCTGGACCAACTCAGAGTAGGATCAGACAGGCACCAGGGCTGATGCATAGGACCAAGAAACTGAGGGAGGAATAAGAGGTGACTGAAGAAGCATCAGCTTAGTTTGGTCAATGTCGTGGTATTGCACCTTGCCTTGTTAAAAAAAAAGGAGATCACCTTCCTGTTTTCAGCAGCAAAGGATTTTCTGGGATCTCAGGAGAAGCACCAGATCAGAGCCCTATTCCTGTATGGGCAAGAGCAAAATGCCAGATTTAGCTATGATCTGCAGGGTGGGAGGAGAGATAATCAATTACGCTAAATATCTTTTCTAGCTGCAGTACATGTGCTGGCAAACAAAACATCCTTACTTTTGAGGAGGATCACTGCACCAGCAATCACTAGATCTTTCTGAATGCAGAAACCCTGCTCATGGGGCTATCAGCTCCATGGGCACTCAGCACAGATGCAGGCTGAGGGGCTCTGGCTTCATCAAAAACCTGACTGTGTCAACAGGCGCCTCCTTGCCTCTTCCCCAACCAGAAAAAGAAGTGGAGTCACAGCCCTGTTAATTACAAGGGACCTACTGGAAGACTACAGAAGGACCCCAGCAACTAGAAATTTAATCTTCCTAATTAAATTATTTTACACCATTTGTAGAACAGTAAGGAAATATGGCTGGCAACAAAACCTTCCTTTCAAAAAGAGGGAAGGACATATAGTTCACTCAGTCTTTCTCACATTTGAAAAATTTCCATTTCTATTTTGATTTTCTCACCTCTTTCCATTTCTCCTGCCATCTCTCAAAAATTTAGAATAAACATCCAGTCTTTAATCGTGACTTAGAGCAGTCAAATAGACTGTAAAAAAGTCAGGAAAATGTAAACTTTAGCACATTAATTTTAATTACTGGCCACAGAAATATTTATTTTCACCAAAGAGCTTTGACTTATGAAAAATAAATGGAAACATTTTTAATTATAAACACAAATATGTCTGTATTGGGTTGGTTTCAATGTTAGCTCTCAGTACTATTTTTATTTAATAGTGCATTTTCATTGGTGTCATTTCCTGTACTTCTGAGAAGACTATAAGTTTAGTAGTTGTGTATATAAAGAGCAAAAAATATATCTGGTTTGATTTCAGTTGCATCCTTTTTTCCTTTTGCATGCTTACACAAGGTGCATAGCAATAGTTTGTTGGTTTTTTTTTCATTACCAAACAGCTGCATTTGCATTCATTTGGTTGCAAAGCTGTGTACTTTTGAAATTACTTTATTAATTGAAAAACTTGTAAATATTGGTAATGTCTCCTCCTACTGTAATTNAACCTATTTTTTTTTAAATTGTAATCTGTATATTTCATATGTGATCATGATTAATGAGAATTTGGGAAAATGTGGAGTTTGATAGAATTCATAACATACTTTTCTATTTATGTGGAGTCTCCTAGGACAGTTAAAAACTGCATATTATATGTCTCTATTAATGTGTGTATGTATATATACATATGGCTGTGTATAGAATACCTACATCTTCAATATGTTTCTGTAGCAGTGAACTATTACATCTCTATGTAAAATTTCAGTTCCTTGAGGAACAGTTACTGAATGTTTCTGTACAAGAAAGTACAAATATGGCCACAGCAAGTTCAAAATTTAATACAAGTATAAATGATAATGTGATTATATGATGCTACAGTGTGATTTAACCCCAATTTCCTTGTCTTTATGCATTGCATTCTTCCCATATAATCAGGGTATCTGAAAAAAAAGATAGCAAAACTGAAAGCTGGGATCAATTTTTTTGTTGTTGGTTTTTTTCTATTATGTTGCTTGACAAAGATACAAATCAAAATTTTTTTTAAGAAATTACTCAGGAAAGTTGAAGTATTGGTTTTGGTAAAAAGTATCACAGCAATCACTGGAAAACACTCAGGTGGTGCATAGCTATGTAGTAACTATGCCTGGCATTGAAGTCCTATAAGCAAAAGTGAATAAAAGCTCCCCTGTAGTCTCATATTCCCACCTGTACTGGCACCAGCATTCATTTGAGAGCACAGGGAGGTGGGTAAGAGAATCATGCTACATGAAAACTATCCCAGCAAAAAATATTTCTGCTTTTTCAGCTCCCTGGACCAACTCAGAGTAGGATCAGACAGGCACCAGGGCTGATGCATAGGACCAAGAAACTGAGGGAGGAATAAGAGGTGACTGAAGAAGCATCAGCTTAGTTTGGTCAATGTCGTGGTATTGCACCTTGCCTTGTTAAAAAAAAAGGAGATCACCTTCCTGTTTTCAGCAGCAAAGGATTTTCTGGGATCTCAGGAGAAGCACCAGATCAGAGCCCTATTCCTGTATGGGCAAGAGCAAAATGCCAGATTTAGCTATGATCTGCAGGGTGGGAGGAGAGATAATCAATTACGCTAAATATCTTTTCTAGCTGCAGTACATGTGCTGGCAAACAAAACATCCTTACTTTTGAGGAGGATCACTGCACCAGCAATCACTAGATCTTTCTGAATGCAGAAACCCTGCTCATGGGGCTATCAGCTCCATGGGCACTCAGCACAGATGCAGGCTGAGGGGCTCTGGCTTCATCAAAAACCTGACTGTGTCAACAGGCGCCTCCTTGCCTCTTCCCCAACCAGAAAAAGAAGTGGAGTCACAGCCCTGTTAATTACAAGGGACCTACTGGAAGACTACAGAAGGACCCCAGCAACTAGAAATTTAATCTTCCTAATTAAATTATTTTACACCATTTGTAGAACAGTAAGGAAATATGGCTGGCAACAAAACCTTCCTTTCAAAAAGAGGGAAGGACATATAGTTCACTCAGTCTTTCTCACATTTGAAAAATTTCCATTTCTATTTTGATTTTCTCACCTCTTTCCATTTCTCCTGCCATCTCTCAAAAATTTAGAATAAACATCCAGTCTTTAATCGTGACTTAGAGCAGTCAAATAGACTGTAAAAAAGTCAGGAAAATGTAAACTTTAGCACATTAATTTTAATTACTGGCCACAGAAATATTTATTTTCACCAAAGAGCTTTGACTTATGAAAAATAAATGGAAACATTTTTAATTATAAACACAAATATGTCTGTATTGGGTTGGTTTCAATGTTAGCTCTCAGTACTATTTTTATTTAATAGTGCATTTTCATTGGTGTCATTTCCTGTACTTCTGAGAAGACTATAAGTTTAGTAGTTGTGTATATAAAGAGCAAAAAATATATCTGGTTTGATTTCAGTTGCATCCTTTTTTCCTTTTGCATGCTTACACAAGGTGCATAGCAATAGTTTGTTGGTTTTTTTTTCATTACCAAACAGCTGCATTTGCATTCATTTGGTTGCAAAGCTGTGTACTTTTGAAATTACTTTATTAATTGAAAAACTTGTAAATATTGGTAATGTCTCCTCCTACTGTAATTGCTAGTACATTTTTATCCACATTACCCTTATATTTGTTGCATATCAAGCCTGTTCAACTACTTCAGTGAGAGGGAATAAGTTATGATAAAGGGGAAGGAAGATGACAAAGCAGTATTAGTTACCCTTATCTAATCCTTGGATCTCAAATGCTGATAGAAATATTAATGAACTGAGGCCCTGCCATTGTTTTCAGATAGGACTGTTTTACTCACATGGGAACATCAGACCAAGAGAAGTTGCACTATGACTCTGATTTAAAAGGCTTCATCTGACAAATCCAATCTGGATCCTATCACTGTGATAGAGCTAAAATAATACACAGGGCAATTTTTTTTTCTGACTATGTGCTTTAATTTGTTAATCTATAGACTGCATTTTCCCTCAACCTGAATTTGAAACTCTTTGGTGTTGGCTTTTTGTTTGTTTGTTTTTTTCTGTTTGGAAAATGAGCGATGGTCCTGATGCATAAGGCATGGATTTTTTATTTAGTGGAAGAAATACATCTGAAATCCTGAATAAAGCACAGACCCCATTCTGCAAGACCTCAATTCTTACTGGGAGCTCTGCTTGGAGGGTTTGCAGGATCGGTTCAGAGAATATGTGAGAAAGATAAGAAAGAAAAAAAGAGTAGAGAGAGTGAGATTGAAAGGGATTTTGTGGAGACAGAAATATATTAAACTAGACTATGCTTTCTATTTTCAGTAGTCTAAGGAAAGTTTAGCTCTGACTTCAGAAAAAGGATTCAAAGAAAACATGCAGCCAGGATTAGTGTTTGCTAGCACACTTCACTATTAAATTCACTTAATGTGCTGTTTCAAAAAGTCAACTCAGAGAGAACTTTCTGGCATAAAAGAAAATGCCTTGTTTCTTCCTCTCTCTCTCTCCCTCGTCTTTAACAAATATGCACCAGCACGTTCACAGAGCCCAACAGATTTCACAGCAGCTAGATGAGATACAATGTTAACCACAAAACCTTTTGGTCAACCTAATGAATCTATTTTCTCTTAAACAGGGCTAAGCTGACTAGCAACCTGTTAAAACCCAAACTTCTTTGTAAAGCAGAAAAAGAAACAAAACAAACAGTCTTTATAAATAAATTAAAATTCTAACTAAAAAGCTAATTATAAGGGTATTTGTTTTGTTTGAGGTAAGGCACATCTATTATCATAAAGATAATTAACTCAGTCTGACAGATCTAATAAAAGGACAAGTTTAGCATTGGCTTAGCCAGAAGCCCAAGGCAAGCAATTTTTATAATTACTAGTTATTGTAACTGGGCTCAGAGAAAATGGTATGTGATATTTAAACAGTAATGTTAATTTGCATTTAGACCCTNAAACATGCAGCCAGGATTAGTGTTTGCTAGCACACTTCACTATTAAATTCACTTAATGTGCTGTTTCAAAAAGTCAACTCAGAGAGAACTTTCTGGCATAAAAGAAAATGCCTTGTTTCTTCCTCTCTCTCTCTCCCTCGTCTTTAACAAATATGCACCAGCACGTTCACAGAGCCCAACAGATTTCACAGCAGCTAGATGAGATACAATGTTAACCACAAAACCTTTTGGTCAACCTAATGAATCTATTTTCTCTTAAACAGGGCTAAGCTGACTAGCAACCTGTTAAAACCCAAACTTCTTTGTAAAGCAGAAAAAGAAACAAAACAAACAGTCTTTATAAATAAATTAAAATTCTAACTAAAAAGCTAATTATAAGGGTATTTGTTTTGTTTGAGGTAAGGCACATCTATTATCATAAAGATAATTAACTCAGTCTGACAGATCTAATAAAAGGACAAGTTTAGCATTGGCTTAGCCAGAAGCCCAAGGCAAGCAATTTTTATAATTACTAGTTATTGTAACTGGGCTCAGAGAAAATGGTATGTGATATTTAAACAGTAATGTTAATTTGCATTTAGACCCTTTTTTTTTTTTCTCTTTCCTGGGCAAAATCTATTTAGCTGGAATGAGTAAAAGCAACCTGAATAACTTTAAAAAAAAGTAAGAAAAGCTTTTTCCTTATAGAAAAACTTGGTCTCTTTATGCCTGGATAATTAATATCCTCACAAGGTAAGTGCTCTGGTAATCACAAAACAATTAAAGAGCTTAACACAGTTTTAACACACAGAAAATGTTGAGTTTTCAGCCTGAAATGATGTCTGTAGACTGTATTTATTTGGAGCAACTGTATCTGTTAATGCACAGACCTGCTATGTGTACCTCTACTGCCCATTGCCTCAACATGCCCCTGCTGCTGTGCAGGTGAAGAAAGGGCTGGGGAGGGGGAGGAAAGCACTTGGCAGCTGCAGGGAAGTGGTTCCCATTGACAAAGAGAAAGGGAAAAAAATAACATTCAGAAATACATGCATAAGAAGTAAATTGCTCCTGCTGGCATGGTGCAGTAGCCCTTTAACTAATGCTTACCTCACATTTCACAGCACATTCTCTGCAAGAAAAACAAATCAACATTTTAAAAGGAGAAAGTTATTTTTTAACTTCTTCTGTAATGAAGGTTTTAAAAATAAGTAATAGAGAAAACACATTGGTGATATACTACAAAAAAGCACTTAAAGTATTTGCCATTCAAATATGAATTTCATTTATGTATTACAGGCAGATAATGTTAACCCACTGCATTTTGGCAATGCAGGGCCAGCTCTGGGGAATACTTTAAGGTGCTTTAAGTTATGACTGTGCTCCCCAGCTTTCAGAATGGGGCTGATACAGAGATGCTGTAAACTACCCCAAATCCTTTGGAGACAGCTGGAGTCCTACAGCACTGCATGAGTTTCCTGTGACATGGAGAGTAAAGGGAACATGAAGCCTTTATTCACAAGATGGTGGGAAAGAGAAATCTGGAACATTCAGGAAGCAAAGGGACCAGAGCAATGCACGCTGGAGAGCAGAAAGCAGCAGGTCTCATTTGCTACCTTGCTTGCTGGTCTCCCTCAGTCCCAGCCTGACAGCAAGAGCTGTANGTTCAGAGAATATGTGAGAAAGATAAGAAAGAAAAAAAGAGTAGAGAGAGTGAGATTGAAAGGGATTTTGTGGAGACAGAAATATATTAAACTAGACTATGCTTTCTATTTTCAGTAGTCTAAGGAAAGTTTAGCTCTGACTTCAGAAAAAGGATTCAAAGAAAACATGCAGCCAGGATTAGTGTTTGCTAGCACACTTCACTATTAAATTCACTTAATGTGCTGTTTCAAAAAGTCAACTCAGAGAGAACTTTCTGGCATAAAAGAAAATGCCTTGTTTCTTCCTCTCTCTCTCTCCCTCGTCTTTAACAAATATGCACCAGCACGTTCACAGAGCCCAACAGATTTCACAGCAGCTAGATGAGATACAATGTTAACCACAAAACCTTTTGGTCAACCTAATGAATCTATTTTCTCTTAAACAGGGCTAAGCTGACTAGCAACCTGTTAAAACCCAAACTTCTTTGTAAAGCAGAAAAAGAAACAAAACAAACAGTCTTTATAAATAAATTAAAATTCTAACTAAAAAGCTAATTATAAGGGTATTTGTTTTGTTTGAGGTAAGGCACATCTATTATCATAAAGATAATTAACTCAGTCTGACAGATCTAATAAAAGGACAAGTTTAGCATTGGCTTAGCCAGAAGCCCAAGGCAAGCAATTTTTATAATTACTAGTTATTGTAACTGGGCTCAGAGAAAATGGTATGTGATATTTAAACAGTAATGTTAATTTGCATTTAGACCCTTTTTTTTTTTTCTCTTTCCTGGGCAAAATCTATTTAGCTGGAATGAGTAAAAGCAACCTGAATAACTTTAAAAAAAAGTAAGAAAAGCTTTTTCCTTATAGAAAAACTTGGTCTCTTTATGCCTGGATAATTAATATCCTCACAAGGTAAGTGCTCTGGTAATCACAAAACAATTAAAGAGCTTAACACAGTTTTAACACACAGAAAATGTTGAGTTTTCAGCCTGAAATGATGTCTGTAGACTGTATTTATTTGGAGCAACTGTATCTGTTAATGCACAGACCTGCTATGTGTACCTCTACTGCCCATTGCCTCAACATGCCCCTGCTGCTGTGCAGGTGAAGAAAGGGCTGGGGAGGGGGAGGAAAGCACTTGGCAGCTGCAGGGAAGTGGTTCCCATTGACAAAGAGAAAGGGAAAAAAATAACATTCAGAAATACATGCATAAGAAGTAAATTGCTCCTGCTGGCATGGTGCAGTAGCCCTTTAACTAATGCTTACCTCACATTTCACAGCACATTCTCTGCAAGAAAAACAAATCAACATTTTAAAAGGAGAAAGTTATTTTTTAACTTCTTCTGTAATGAAGGTTTTAAAAATAAGTAATAGAGAAAACACATTGGTGATATACTACAAAAAAGCACTTAAAGTATTTGCCATTCAAATATGAATTTCATTTATGTATTACAGGCAGATAATGTTAACCCACTGCATTTTGGCAATGCAGGGCCAGCTCTGGGGAATACTTTAAGGTGCTTTAAGTTATGACTGTGCTCCCCAGCTTTCAGAATGGGGCTGATACAGAGATGCTGTAAACTACCCCAAATCCTTTGGAGACAGCTGGAGTCCTACAGCACTGCATGAGTTTCCTGTGACATGGAGAGTAAAGGGAACATGAAGCCTTTATTCACAAGATGGTGGGAAAGAGAAATCTGGAACATTCAGGAAGCAAAGGGACCAGAGCAATGCACGCTGGAGAGCAGAAAGCAGCAGGTCTCATTTGCTACCTTGCTTGCTGGTCTCCCTCAGTCCCAGCCTGACAGCAAGAGCTGTAGCCCAGGTGCACACTCAGGCTGCAGAAACATCCCTGCCTATAAGTTCAGTCTTTTTCATGGCAGGATATTTTTAAGCCAGTTCTCCAGTTTTGAGCCCCAAAGAATTTGTGTTCTTCTTTAACTAATCCATATTATATCAAGGATTTAATTTTGTTATCAGCCCTGCTAACATTATGGGTTAGTTTGTTGTTTTAAATGATATCTGATGGAATTGGCAAATGCCTGTTCCTACTGCTCACTATCCATGTTATGGATATGTTATGGTGGAGGTGTTACTTTCTTGTCCTTGGGCTGCCTAGTTGTCTGAGAGTGAAGACACTGCTCTAGCTTTTTGTGCTTCACTCTCAATGGGTTTCATTTGTTTTTAAATAGCTTGGCCAAGGTATTTTTTTTTTAATGGGAGGCTAAATATAGGATCATAAATGCCTATTTGAACTCCGAAATTAGCATACACTCTATCTTATGTTTGGCTATTGGCTGTATATTAATAATTCAGTTTTTGTCTTCAATAAAATGTACTCTTTAACTAGATAAGAAAAATGAGATTTTTATCTATTTTGACTGAAGATTTTGATGATTTTATTTTTTTTCAGCCTTCTTGTGCTTTGAGGATTTATGAATTTATTTATTCAGAAGGTATCCTGCCTACTAAAATCCCACTGTGACTTTGTGTATATGAGCAGTTCTACCAACATCATCAAGATTATTCACCTTCTGATTGCTGAATATGTGTGGTTTGCTGGAGAAGTGCTCAAATGTCTGATTCTTGAAGACAACAAGCACTATCTAGGCTACTGATTAAACAACACCTGCAAGGATTTAGTCCTTTTCAGCATCATGGCCAAAGAAGACCAGTGAATATTCATCTCCAGCTAATGTGGAGGAAGGAAGATAAAAGGCTGAGGATGGATTCTACTAACTGTAACATAAGACATATTTTCTGAGCTCCTGAATGCTTATAGACATCAATCTTATGTCATCATTTTCATAATAACTTCTCTAAGACAGAAACAAGCAGACAGAACTTTGCCTTCTGGTTTATGGCACTTCAAGCTCAAAGACAGGCAGAAATTTGGTTGTGATTTTAAAATTTGGGCTGGGAAAAAAACCCCCTTCTTCTTATAAATTGTCGTATGCATAAAAATCAACAGCAACATAATTTGTGCTTCCCCACCTACCCTGAGTTTTGGAAATTTTCCAATTATTTCTCTAGAGTCCTAGGATTTTATTCATAGGGCTGTCCTGCTAAACTACAACCATTTCTGGGTGCTCTTAGCAGTGATATTCAGTTTTCTTGGTGGACAAAATTGTTGGTGGCAATTCAACAGCTTTCTTTTGCTTCTATAAATTTTTTTTATTTTTTTTTTTTTTAAAAAAGGAGCAATTCTCATCATATTTTAAGAATTTAAAGTGGGTCAGGTTTTGGCCTACATGGATTGATGGAGCCCTTTAAATAGTCTCTAGCTATAGCATGTTATTAATCACTGTAGCAGACAAAAAAAAATGTTTCCTTGCTGAGAATAGCATGTTTTCCTTTGCTTATGAATTGATCCCTGATAGGTTCCTCCTGGGAATATACTTCTTTCTTTCTTTCTTTCCTTCCTTGGCAAAATGGCTTTAAACTACAGATGTGCTAATCTGTAGGAGACTCCAGAACTCATTGATCTGTGGGCAGCATAGGTATTAATCTACCTGGGCTGGAGACTAAAAGAATGAACGATTAATTAAAAAGCCTTGAGGTTATTTTTTCAAAACAGCATTGTAAGCAGTGGTGGGCAACCCTCAAAAGGTTTTTATACTGGGTTCAGTTCAGATGAACTCCCTAAATTTCATAGACTGATCTGATCATTGGAAGCATACCATAAGAAGGAAAAATACTGTGAGGCAATATTTTAAGTCAGACAAATCAGCCCAGTGGGAAAAAAATGAGAAAATGTTTAGAAAATGCACTTTAATCTTGGGCCCAAGAGTCAATACACATTCTAAATACATTTAAATGAATCTATAAGAGAAAGCATGGGTGTTTAGATAGTTTTCAAAATATTATTCAAGGGAAAAATGCAGAATTTATTATCACATTTTATTGTTTCCAAAATGACTTAGTAACAATTTCAACATAATACAGTTTTTTAATTCTTCTCATAGCTTTTACTTCCTGTTCCTCCTGTTGAATGAAAAGACCTTCCTAAACTGATATACAGAATTATGCTGCCAAATCCCTCAGGATCATTTTTTCTGTTACACAATGAAGTAAAAGTGGGGAGATATGTCAGAGTATAGATTTTGAACATCAGCCCCCATGATACTGAATAAATTGACCCATAAAGTGTATATATTCATGTATGTCCCCCTCTCTGCTCTTTGTCCTTTGGTTATTGTACATTCTGTCAATGCAGTAAACTGCTGCATGGTGTAAAATTATTCTACCAGTCTTTAAGTTGATCAAGAGTAGTGTAGAAACATACTATGATGAAGAGCCCCATTTAATTTATGTTGCCTCTGAGACCCGGCACTGTGTTAACAGCACCTATGTCTATCTATTCCATTGCTTTTGATCATCTCAAAGGGCAGAAAGGACCAAGAGGATGCACATAAATTTGTCTTTTCCAGCATGTCATGGAGACATAAACTCATCTTTAATGCTGTTTAGGGTTGCACATCCACGTGCTATCAAACAACAGAGCTCCTTCCTGGATAGAGCCTCTGGATGTGATGGTACTAGAAAAAGCATGACATTACTTGAGTAAATGGGTAGGTAAAACAATTGCAATGATGTCTATCAGGGTTTTAGAGAGGACCTATATGCATTTCTGTCATGCAGTTTCTGCTGCAGCTTGGCAACGTTCTAGCTCTAACATTAATAGATCCCTCTTAGTTCTAACAGCCAGATGGTCAGCAGTTATGAACTACTTACTGAACTGCTCTTGAAGTTATGCCAAGATATCTGTATATGCATATTCTTTCTGCAAGCCAGTGCTATAAGGTCACAGGAAGAACAAGGTCAGAAGTGATTCGTCTCATGTTTTTGGGGGTGTGTATTGGCCTGACTGTCCACAGACAGTTGCTGAGCTGCAAGAAGAAGAGGTGGAGATAATAATTCATAACAAGTCAGTTATTAGCTGGTTTTTTGAATTGTCTTATGTTTGCAAATTGTCCATGAAGAGACTGATTTTCCTGAAAGCATTTGTTACTCGGAGTTATTTGCTGACACAGAAAATAAACCACAAAAATGCTGGCTGGGGCTTACCCTTCTTTCTTAAAGGCTGAGCAGAACAGCCATTAACTAGGCACCATGAGGGCTGGTGAAAGAAAAATGGAGCATAAAGTCAAAATATGGGAAGCCTAGAGACAGAGATAACCATCATAACAGGGTTTGCAGCCTCTTGACCCCAGAGATATTGCCACCTACATGCCATAACCTGGTCTTTGGCATTTAGCACTCTGCTGAGTAGGTGGTTTGCTTTGTTACCATCTTCCTCGTTGTTTTTTTTCCAGATGCCTTAACACCCGGGCTGCTGCCATATTCTGCTTTCATCTCTTCCTCTTGACACATCCTCCCATCCCTTAAGGTAAGTTTGGGTTACAAATTTTCCCCAAAATGCTCAGAACTCCTTCCCAGATATTTTATGAGTAATTTGAAGACAAAAATACACTCAAAATTGTATTTGTTCAACTACGTTGATCAACTCTTTTCATCCACACTATATTTTTTGCCTGCCTCTGCTGCTTTTATCTGGAAATCTGCATATATACAGTCATTCCCTAAAGCACTTAGAATCTGGAAACAGAAAAGGATGGAAGATATGACTGTGGTTTACCCTGGAATTTAAGACTTTGTCTTAAACCTAGGACATTCTGAATATCCTTAGATGACTTCTGGGGCTAGTTTGCTAAATACTTGCAATGGTGCCTCTACTTCAGTGGAACACATAGGACAGTGCTATTCTCTGGCAGTCTCTGCACATTAGAGACTTGCCACTGCCATAGTTAAAAAAATGTAACTTATTTTCAATTTTGTTTTCTCACTACTTTTTTTTATGTCTGAAACAGAGTAAAAATTTCTTCAGCTCC
>VYZU01063708.1:47758-78070 GCA_013401355.1 Ceyx cyanopectus | reverse complement strand
TATATAAATAATTATTTTAATCTATATTTTATAATATTTAATATACTATTAAATATAATAAGGTTTAATTATTAAACATGGAAAAAAAAAGATGCAAAATAAAGGATTAGGTGTCAAATTAGAACAGGGTTACATCACTACACGCCTAAACCAGAGATAAAAAGAATGAGGCTCCGTTTGCGTGTAGGTTACGAATTAATCAGCCATATTGCACGTTTCGNCTTTAAGCAGCAGACTAACAAACAAGTGATAAATGAGAAGAACTCTGTGTTTCTTGTAAATGTTGTTTGTATCTGATGCATGCTTGCAAAGGGCAAGAAGGATTTTCTGGAATGAATCCTAAAAAAAGAGTGAAAAAATTAATTCATAATGAACTTGATAGCATGAAAAAAAAAAAAAAAATTTAAAAAAATAATTTATTATTTTTACTGCTTTAAACAAAGAAAAAGACCTCCATAGAAACCATTTCAAGAAGGACTACAAGACCCAGACCTCCCAATTCCCATCCCCATCAGAAATGTTACACACAGAAAAACTTCCAAGGATGGGGCTTGGTAGTAAATCTACATATAGTCTATCAAACAATGTTCACACACACAAAATGCATTATTTCTTAGGATACAGATCTGTTAAAACTCTATAACTTAAAAAAAAAGCAATTATTTTCAAGTACTAGGTTGCATTTCATTTGAAAGAATTTATTCTACTGGCTAGAAATGTTCATTTTTACACTCAAAGGAGTTAGGCAAATGGTAATTTTTTTTTGCAAGGACTGTATAATTTTATATGTCTACATATTTGCATTTCATAGCTGCAAATCAAATGAAAAAAAAATCAAATTTCATAGATGAAAATCAAATTCCACAGAAGAGAAAATTTCACACTGTCAGGAAGGGAAGCAAACTTTAATATTTTAACTGAAGATAGTATTTAGGTAAAGCCATTGAAATGTAATAATATTAGAATATTCTTCAGCACATGCCAAAGAAGTAAACTGCATTTAAATTGTGTCTGATCCACACAGATTTCTCCAACCTTCAAAATAATCATGACATACTTACAGGGCTTTTAGATAGAATGGCTACAAGACTTTTTAATTTGCTTTTATGACAATTGCTAATATATTCCAAGGTTGCCTTAATGATGGAAGATGGAAAATGAGGAGGATTAGGAACAGGATCCAGTTCCCTAAAAGAATAAAACCAGAGATTTTAATTTCCCCCTCCCCTCAATGAAACAAGTTTGTTTTATAGAGTCTTGAAATCACCAACAATTTAACTTTTGGCAGGTTCCCCTAGAAATGTTTTGGTTTTTTTCAACTTTGTATTTCTGAGACTGAAAATGCTCATTAAAATGAACATATTTATGACATTAGAATATTTCTGTTAATAAGGAATTTATTTGACATTGCTTAAGTACCAAAGGCAAGAGCTACCACTATAAGAGCAGTTAAATTATTCACTTTCTCAGAGATTTCTAAATATTTTAAAAGCTTTAAAACAACCACTTTAATTTATTATGTAAAACTAGGGCAATTTTACAGAGAGGGCAGTCCATCCAAATCTGAACTGATCTCAAGTGGCATTGGCATAGCTCACCAACACACCCCAGCATTCTCCTGCCCAGAAATTAACTGCAGTGACAGAAGTTCTACTTACTGGGGAATAAGTGTGAGAAAGCACATCTATATTAGATCATTAATAACAGAAAATAAACCAATTTAATTCTCAACTTCAAGATCACCTCTTCTTATGGCACATTTTAATGCACAGTGTTACACAAACACACTTAACATTTAGGCAATCTGTTACACACAAATACCTTATGTATTTACTTAGAGGAGATCCTTCTACAGTGGTATCAAGTGGTTCATGTAAGGTCATCAATAGTTCAACCACAATCTCAGGCAAGTTATTATGGGATAAAGTGTCAATTTGCTAGAAGAAGAAAAACAGTTTAATATGGAAAAAATATATTATCTAAAATAATTTGATATTTTGATAATTTGTTTTTTTTCCTTTCTAGATTCTCTTTAAATTTATTTATTTTTTAAAATTTATTTATTTTTCTGCTTGAAAGCTTCTGTTGAATAGCTACTTGAAAACCTTAAAAGAAAAGTTTGGCCAGCTTTTGAAGTAATAATTTTGTATCTATAAATGTGAACTATTTGCAAATATAAGTTTCTTTCAGGTCTCTTAAATGCCATAAAACTCAATGTACATATTTAAAGCAGATACCTGTTTTCCTAAGCAGCTTTCATCCTTCAGCATGTCATAGACATTAGAAGCTATAGCTCTTTGCTCTAATACTTCACTCTTTCCATGGCTTGGGTAGGCAAAATAAGGGAGGATATTCACAAGTATCTTTGGAAAACAGTCTGCCAGAATCTCCTTCCAGTCTTTTTCAATCTTGTTAGCAAGTGATTTCACATCTTCAAATTGACTTCTAATTACCAGGTGAGGAACCAAAACTTTATAGCAAGACCTACATGTAGTAAATAAATGTCCAGAATTTCCTTGAGTTGTTTTGTTTTCTTTTTAATCAAACATAATATAGCAAATACCACTCCTCTACTGTATAATTAAATTTATCATTATTGTTTAGCTACCATTATACAAATAAAACCAGCAACTTACCACATAAATGTAAGATACTTGAACTACACTTTAAATGCTCTGAGTATAGAATCATAGCTTGCTCAAGCATGTTATCTTCTAATAAATTTGATGCATTACAAAATTTAGCAATTTGAAACAGTGTCATAATTGTAAATAAATAGAAATAAATTGCTTTCATATAGCAAACTTACCTGTAGAATTCCTCCAGGCTAGTATAGTTCAGAAGAACATAAGGAAAAGCAGACAAGCTATATCCACTGTCATTTATTTTCAGCCACTCCATCACCAAATAGTCTAAATGTGATGTCATGAAGTCTTCAATATTTTTATAGCCAAAAATGTCTGAGACTTTTTTCAAAACCTGTGCATGAGATAAGATCCCAGAATTAGATCCACAAGCACATACCATCTTCTAATACATCCCTGTGACCTGTTTTACATGATGGGAAACTCACTTGACTTCCACTGGGTAGAAAGGGTTTTTTAAAAGGAGAGATCTGCAAACTTTAATGTATAAAAATCTATTAACATTTCAGATCTGCACTTTTAACATAAAAGATTTACTATTAAAATTGCCTTTTATATTTAATTTCCATGTAGGTCACAGAATCACAGAATGTTAGGGGTTGGAAGGGAACTCCAAAGATCATCAAGTCCAACCCCCATCATTAAATGGGTCATCAAATATAAATTAATTTAGCCATTTGAGTTGCCCGTTAGTTATGGGGTTTTTTCCTTCCAATACTGACAAAGTAATTTTGTACCATTCTGATTTCAACCTGAACTTAATTTAGAACCTAACTAAAAAATGGAGTTTTCCACTTGCCTTTTTCACTAGGTGAGGTTCCAATCCATTCTCCTTCACTGACTGGCAAATAGCAAACAAAGCTTGTTTTTCACAGACAGGACTGCAGCACAGAACCATGGTGATAAGCATCAGCAAAACTGCTTTTCCATTACACTGTTTGTCCAAAAGATCTTCAGGACTTGCATCACCCCTGACCTTCAATAAGAAATAAGGAAACACTTGTACAAATATTGTGATAAAGCAATCTCCTCACTAGGAAATGAACTAAAGGCTAATTTTACTCCTGGTGTGAATGATGCAGAGGGATGACATGCAGATAGATGACAGTAAGAAGGAAAAAAAACCAAACAAACAAGTGTTACAGCACTGAAAACCAAAACAAAATCAGTATGGCACAGAAAAGCAGTTTGGAACAGTTTGAAAAAGTTTATAAACTTCTAATTTGGGCATGACAGCAACTGACTGGATGTGTAAGGAATTTCCTGACTGCCACCTCATCTCACCACCTCAGGTTATCAGAAGTCCAAAAGAATTTATGTTCTTGGAAAACTAAACATGATCATTTCAAAAGTCAACCTATTCATAAGATTCAAAAGAAGCAAAACTAATGGCTAGGTGTTGGTACCAGGTTTCTCATTCCTTCCTGAACTCTCAGATATGCATTCTCAAAAGCCTTCTGCTGGAGCTTCAAGGGAAGAGGTTTTGACATTCCAGAAGCATCTCTCTGTTTTACGTCTTGAAACAAGCTTCAAAAAAAGAACAATAATTATTAGACTTCAGAATTACTGCATATTGTGTCTAACAAATGCAGACAAGATTAAACATCTTAACCAAAATAACTTGGTAGGCTTCTATATTCCATCAGGATTAAAGCCTCAACAGTACTGAAAAGAGAAATCACACAGCAGCAGAAGTAACATTCAATTAAGTGAAATGAAGCATTATTCTTAACAACAGAAAAAAAAAAGACCTCCATTATCACCTGGCAATGGACTTTGCAGCAAGCATGCAAACTTGATGGTGACTGTCTGCCAGAAAATGTGGGAAAGCATCGCTCACAGGTAGATCTTCATTTCTCACATCAAGGATTGCCCACTTGCAATGAGGATCAGCCTGAAGAAAAGGAATATTGCAGTTTGAAATATGCAGAAGACCTGCAATGGAATATACACTGATGTATGCAAAGATGTGCTTAAAAACAATATCTAAACATCTTAAAGTGTATAATTAACATGCTGATGAATGTCCTAAAATGTGAGATTACCTCAAGCAGGGCTTTCATGCAGTTTAAAAGGGCCACTCTTACTGCTGCTGTGCATTTCCCTCCTTGAGCTAAATGCCTAAAATAAGGAAGATTTGAATAAACGACAAAGGTGGCAAAAAAAAAGCTCTAACCAGTTAGTATCTGCTGCTTACAGTTCATTCTTTTCTGCTCAATGGGCAGGTTTGGGAGGATTTGATGGATTTATTGATAATTAATCTACAATTAATCTAATCTTGTAAGCAAGATTCACTTTTGGTTGCTATTATCACTCATTATATAATAATAACCAATGCAATCTTTGTTAATATAAACCAGTGCAGCATTTATTGTGTCTTACAGATGGTATGATGCTTTGCTAGAAACATGACACAGCCAGAAAATGGCAAGTTAAAATGCTGGATAAAGAGATCACAGGATACCAACACCATGACACACACCAGCAACACAGTCTTCATACTCCCAGCAAAGTCACAATTATATGCCAAACAGAATTCTACCTTAAATGGCTAAGACATACCAAAAAGCTCCAACCACTTGCAAAAATTGCCCTTTGGCATGCTCTGTCTCTTCAGCATGTGTGTTGGGCTGGGCCAACCCTACTGCTACAGGAAGCAAATGGTTCAGAATTACTTTACAAACTTCTTGATCTCGACGGTACAAAGAACACACATCACTGAAAAAAAAAGAAAGAAAAAACATGTTGAAACAGTAAAAAGCCCTTAAATTCTCTCATGGTTGAACTAAGGTAGTTCTAATGCATGCTGAATAGTTTTTCTCTTACGAAAGGGGCCTAAGAAGCATACAAACATCATCTTCAGGCAAGAGATGTTCTTCAGTAGGGAGTTCCTTCAAAAGGACCAAGTACTGGGGAATAAAAGCAAACAAACAAAAAGGAAAATAATTCAGAAAATAAGTATGGAAAAAAAGGAAAACAAATGATATATGAATATTAAACATTTTCAGTAACTCTTGCATTAAACCATTCAGCAAGGATATTGTNTGTAAATATACATATTATGTAAATATATAGTATATATATAAATATACAGACCTTTTTCATGTCTTTTGAGGGACCAATTCAAAGAAAATAATTTACCACTGACAAAAATAAAGACATTTTACAACAATACAAATTCAGAGGTGGATCTGCTGTTAAAAAACCCTCATGCTTACCACATGCAGGTGCAATGGTTTAGCACTGTCAAAGACACTGCCATCAGTCAGCATTAACAGCNATTAGACTTCAGAATTACTGCATATTGTGTCTAACAAATGCAGACAAGATTAAACATCTTAACCAAAATAACTTGGTAGGCTTCTATATTCCATCAGGATTAAAGCCTCAACAGTACTGAAAAGAGAAATCACACAGCAGCAGAAGTAACATTCAATTAAGTGAAATGAAGCATTATTCTTAACAACAGAAAAAAAAAAGACCTCCATTATCACCTGGCAATGGACTTTGCAGCAAGCATGCAAACTTGATGGTGACTGTCTGCCAGAAAATGTGGGAAAGCATCGCTCACAGGTAGATCTTCATTTCTCACATCAAGGATTGCCCACTTGCAATGAGGATCAGCCTGAAGAAAAGGAATATTGCAGTTTGAAATATGCAGAAGACCTGCAATGGAATATACACTGATGTATGCAAAGATGTGCTTAAAAACAATATCTAAACATCTTAAAGTGTATAATTAACATGCTGATGAATGTCCTAAAATGTGAGATTACCTCAAGCAGGGCTTTCATGCAGTTTAAAAGGGCCACTCTTACTGCTGCTGTGCATTTCCCTCCTTGAGCTAAATGCCTAAAATAAGGAAGATTTGAATAAACGACAAAGGTGGCAAAAAAAAAGCTCTAACCAGTTAGTATCTGCTGCTTACAGTTCATTCTTTTCTGCTCAATGGGCAGGTTTGGGAGGATTTGATGGATTTATTGATAATTAATCTACAATTAATCTAATCTTGTAAGCAAGATTCACTTTTGGTTGCTATTATCACTCATTATATAATAATAACCAATGCAATCTTTGTTAATATAAACCAGTGCAGCATTTATTGTGTCTTACAGATGGTATGATGCTTTGCTAGAAACATGACACAGCCAGAAAATGGCAAGTTAAAATGCTGGATAAAGAGATCACAGGATACCAACACCATGACACACACCAGCAACACAGTCTTCATACTCCCAGCAAAGTCACAATTATATGCCAAACAGAATTCTACCTTAAATGGCTAAGACATACCAAAAAGCTCCAACCACTTGCAAAAATTGCCCTTTGGCATGCTCTGTCTCTTCAGCATGTGTGTTGGGCTGGGCCAACCCTACTGCTACAGGAAGCAAATGGTTCAGAATTACTTTACAAACTTCTTGATCTCGACGGTACAAAGAACACACATCACTGAAAAAAAAAGAAAGAAAAAACATGTTGAAACAGTAAAAAGCCCTTAAATTCTCTCATGGTTGAACTAAGGTAGTTCTAATGCATGCTGAATAGTTTTTCTCTTACGAAAGGGGCCTAAGAAGCATACAAACATCATCTTCAGGCAAGAGATGTTCTTCAGTAGGGAGTTCCTTCAAAAGGACCAAGTACTGGGGAATAAAAGCAAACAAACAAAAAGGAAAATAATTCAGAAAATAAGTATGGAAAAAAAGGAAAACAAATGATATATGAATATTAAACATTTTCAGTAACTCTTGCATTAAACCATTCAGCAAGGATATTGTCAGCTCTTACTTGCAAGACTGACCATCTTTGGATGCAAACACTGCCATCTTTTTCTTTGTAAGCTAAAATACAGATCCTATTTTACTAGAGATATTATTTAGCTATTTAATAAATAATTAATGATAAAGGCAAGCTGTTCACAGTTCTCAACTCTTTATTTTCAGTCTTACAAATTCTAACTACTCTTTCCCCAACCACAAGATGTTTACTGGTTGTATTACTGTTCATTATTTAACTGTATACTTCAATATATTTTTACTATAGTACTGTTTATATTTTTACTGTATACTTCAATAGATTTTTACTATAGTACTGTANTACAACAATACAAATTCAGAGGTGGATCTGCTGTTAAAAAACCCTCATGCTTACCACATGCAGGTGCAATGGTTTAGCACTGTCAAAGACACTGCCATCAGTCAGCATTAACAGCTTCCTCTGTATATCAGGGGCTCGGAAGCTCACTGTCTGATTTTGGGCTGTGGTTACACAAATACATAAGAACCTCAGGATTTCGAGGAGAAGTAAATCCTGCTTTGTCAGCTGGTCTTCAGCTAAGGGGCTCAAAGCACCTGAAAAACAAGATTTGTGTAAGATGTAATTCTCCAAGGACAAAAACAGAGAAGTTGGTAACATTTAAGGTCCCTATAAAACTTTACATTCTTAATTGAGCAGTTACTGCATCAGTGACAGCTTCTTGAGGGTGTTTCCTGCTTCTACAAAGGATCTTTCTGAAACTGAGGGTTTTAATTTCAGTGCCCACACATATGGCTCATTTCTCTATCAAGGTTACAATGAACTCAGCAGAACCATCAGCAGCTGAGTGGTTTTTGTGTTAACTTAGGATATATTTTAAACCATAGATTCAAAGCTTCCCAAAAACTGATGACAATTACTACTACATTAATATCCTCGTGGAAATTTCAATTATAACCTAGATGAAATTGTTACAAATGCCATTTGCCAGTCACATTTCCATGACATTCTTGTCACTTTCTGCAATTGCAAACTATGAAATGGTTGGAGAAGTTATTTCTAAAGACACTGTTTAAGAAGATGGAGAAAACAGACCAGCATTAATATAATATCCTGATTTTCTTCTCATTCAAGAACAGATAATAGTCCTGATTTAAAACTATATGCACCATTTTAAGAAAGAAACTGGAACAAAAAGAACTTTAGTACTTGTAGCTCCTAACACGTACTGCTTGTACAGAACCTGCTCTGCTTGGATTTTACTATTTATAAAATAAAAATATAGATTTCCTTTCCAAATGAGATGGAACATGTCATTACCATCTTTGGTTCAATCATAACCTGCTTCAACTCTTAACTAAGCATCAGTTTTGTATCTCACTGCCTTTTAAGCAAAGAGCAACCTGTCACCAAGCTTTTGCTGACAGCTTTGGACACAGAGACAACTCACCTGCTGTATTTTGCATCTCACCAGATTCATTTGTGTCACTGATGTCAGTCACTGAATGATCATCAAACAGATCATCAGACACCTGGTTATCTACTTCCATTAGACTGTCCTCAGGATCATTGCCCATTAGATCCTCTTCTCCCAGTTCACCTGGTTTTCCAGTAAATGTCATCTGACAAAAACACCACATGCTTTCCAAGTTGGATTTTAAGGACAGGAGAAACTTGACAGGCATAACACAAGGAAAGACACTGCAGTCTACCAGTGAAGTAGAATGTGTGAACTCTTCACAGTGAGAAAGGATGGTCATTTACAGTTAGAACATTTATACCAATATAATAAACACCTTTAAAGTGTTTTAAGGCACTTAAGTCCATCAAACTACAACATAAAAAGAAACTTTTAAAACTATTAAGTGCATTAATGTCACACGTTATAGTAATTACTTCTATGGCATAAAATCCATATACTTTTCTTCCTAATAAACAAAAGAACATAGTTTGTTTTTTAATGTAAGCTGGCATGCTAACACTGATCAAATGCTATCCATTTGAAATGTTTCCAGTGAGGAATTCTCTATAAAACTCAGTGTATTTTCATTTATTTTTTTCAGTATTAAGCATCTCATTTCTTTGCTCCTAAATTACACTGTAAAAACAATTCTCTCTTAGAAAAGCACTGGATTTAGAAACAGGCAGAACATGCTTACCAAAGTTTTGCAAATATCTACCAGATCATGGACAAATTTTGATGTTAACAAACGCAGGAATATATTAGACAGCATCTTATTAGCACTGTTCTGTAAGAAAGCAAGATGTAAGACAGGTTAATTAATATTTTACAGGTACCATGAGTATGAATTTCAATGTTGTGATCTTAATGAAAGAAGAAATATAAATTCCTTTATAAAGTTTACCTTGGTACAATTGCACAAACATTTTGTACACTGCATTATCAGAGTCCTCAGTGAATTGATATGGGCATCTTCATTTAGTTTGTTTTTAGACTGAGAAATACTTTCTCCAGCATAATGCATGAGAGACTAGTGAAAAGACAGAACAATTAAGATACTTTAGTTAAATTCCCTTATATATTGGCACATACACAGAGACAAGAGGACATGACTCTAATCCATACTTATTAATATATTCTCATTTATATAGCTTTGATATTCATACTTCAGACTGTTTTAATTGGAGCACAAGAGGTTTAAGGTCAACACAAGGAAGATTTTTTTCTCAGTGAGGGTGCCAGAGCCTGGCAGGGGCTGCCCAGGGAGGTTGTGGAGTCTCCTGCTCTGGAGACACTCCAGACTCTCCTGGATCTGTTCCTGAGTGACTTGGTCTAGGTGACCCCGCTCAGGCAGGGGGGTTGGACTAGATGATCTTCTAGGTCCCTTCCAACCCCTAATATCTATGAATCTATGAGTCCATCAGATGTTCTTAACAAATTCCTGCATAAAAAAAACAAACCTATAAATGAAAAGATCTGTTCTCCTCCATGTAGTCTTTTGTCCATGATGATTTTATTTATCTTAAACTGGGTGACTTAGAAATGTATCAGCATTTAGAATGCTCTCCACTGGTGTGACTGCCAGAATTGCAGTGACTGAGCAGCAGTAACATATTTACACCTCTCAACTGCCTTCTCGAAGCAGAAACCAGTGGAAATATTTCTGCTCTGCCAATCTAGATGAATAAATGTTTCAATTTAATGGTTTATATGATTTTTTAATAGTTCCTAACCATGCTTACCTTAGCATTCTGGAACAGCTGTGATTTACAGGCATCCTCTTCTCTCAGTGCCCCCGTGTAGTGATAGCACCCGAGCACACCAACCAGGAGACTGACACAGCGCACCAGATGTTCTGCAGCAACAACCTTAAACTGACACCAAATCCTCAGTAGCAACACCAGCAATTCAGCTTTTGCACCAAAATACAGAATTCTTTTAAGGGGGCTTTTCATATTGTCCTGGTTTGGGTGAAAACCAAGCAAATTCTGTCCAGTGATTTTACTTTTCAGCTTAGGTTTCTAACTAACTGCACTTTCTAGAGTTAGCAGCATGTTTTGCAGACAGTGTCTGCTTCTAACAGTGATAACACCTCATGTTTACAGTTACTGCCAGGGATGGAATGCAAAACCAAGGCCATGGCTAGAGTTTGTGTGTTGCACTGGGGGGTGCAGAAAGTGAAAGACCACACCTGCGGGGAGGAGCGGACAGGACAGGTGACCCCAAACTGACCAACGAGGTATTCCATCCCATACACGTCATATCCAGTATATAAGCTCGGGGGGTCCGGAAGTTCGCCCCTTCTTCTTCGGGAGTCCTTCTCTTTTTGGCCCTTTTTGTGGATTGCCTTCTTCGGATTGCCCTCTTTTTGGCCCTTTTTGCCCTTATTGCCCTTCGCTCGCCCTTTTGGTCCCTTCTTCGCCCTGTTCCGGCCCTTCTCGTCCCTCTTCGCTTCCGGTCTACCCCTTTGGCTTTGGCTCTTCTCTTCGCTCCGAGACCCGGTGCCAGAGTCCAGCTCCTCCACAGCGTCCGTGAGGGTGACGTAATTACCATCGGGGGGAGGTTGGGTTCGGTACTGGCTTTGTACATATTTGTATATACTTCATTTTCATTTTTTTTTATTAAATTGTTTTAGTTCCTTTTTTCTAATCACTAAGTCTCTCTCCCTTATTCCTTTTCTCTCCCCTTTGGGGAGGGAGGGGGGTTAAAAGAGAGCGGTCTGTTATCGGTCTGGGGGTTGCCCTGACTCCAAACCGCGACACATATATACAGGTTTCACCAAAATTGATGAGGATTTGGCATTGCAGCTGCCTCAGCTCCCCAATAAGTTCATTTGGCTCTCAGTGTTTTGTATCCTTTGTACATCCCACGGTGTCCTTCTTAAGGATTCAAATTCTCCCTCTCCTTTAGATTCCCTCACAGCATCTCTTCCCATGGTGTGCTGCTCATCTATTTTACCTCCTGCCAGTCCAAGAGACAGCACGAGCTGTTTCTTAGCAGCTACTGTGCCAATGAACAAATGGCAAAGATGGTTGCAAATGATGCAAGTGAACTGCAGAGATCCCTTTTTACCTGCCTCAATTCTTTGGATCAAAACATCCAGACAATAATTTGTCTTACTTTCTAAGGAAGGCAGACCAAAAAGGCTTGCTATCACATTCTTGACCTTTAGGTATCTATAAAAATAGAGGAAAACTTACACACACATGCCATTGTTACAGATGCAAAACTAGGGATGTTTTCTAGCTCCCGATTGCCACTACCACATTTAAAACTTTTTTTTGAGCCTCTTTTGGCTCACCAAATTTCACAGCACCTCAGCAGGGAATTGTAAGGAAGGCACCTCACTGTATTTAAGCCAAAGCTAGCCTCTCAAAGGAACTGGAAGTTTAAAAACCCTGCTGCTTTTGATTTCACAAAACTTTTTACCATTTTGTGACAGCTCTTCCTCTATAAGTCAAGATTTTTCTCCAGAGGAGAGATTCTGTGATGTTTCAACAAATGGAAGATACAAAAGATAGGATAGTTCAGGCTGGAAGGACCCTCAACAGGTCTCTGGACCAAACTAGACCACAGCAGGGTCAGCTCTGAGGTCAGACCCAGGCTTGAAAGCCCCAAGGATGAAGACTGCACAACCTCTAAGGCAGGGAATAAAAGGATGCAACTCATTTCCAACTTACCTTAGGAGCATAATTGTTTAAAAGCTTTTCTGACATTGCTAAAAGACAGCACTCCAGTGTTTCCCTAAGATTTTGGTTGATGGCAAGTCTTGAACCAGTCACATTTTTATCTGCAGCATTTACTACAAAATTAGTGAAAATATCCATTTCATCAAAGGTTGTCTCCAGATACAGCTCTTCAACATCACGAAAAGTGTTTTCTTCTTTCCCTTGCACGTGTTGCACGCTTGAAGAAGAGACAGCAATTTTATTTTAGCAGCCAGTATACCAGTCTTTACAACTATTATTTAATACAAAAAAATAAACAAAAAACAAAACAAAACAAAACGACAATTATCCAAAGCGTAAGTATCTCTAATAACTGCTTTAAAAACATACCATTTAGCATCATTCTGGAGAAAAATCATGGCAGCTCTACAGTTCTTCATTGTAAGGCTCACAAGAATTTTTTGTAATGTAAGATGAGGAAAATCACTGTGAAAAAAGAAAATATTTTTCTTATTTTCTTGCAATTGGACAGGCTATTGGGATTCCTGAAGTGCACCCAAGTGTTAACCACCTTAACTGTTTATCTTCAGAGAAACTTAGATTTTCACTTAAGATTTCTAACAGTTCATGTACCTGCTATGCCTTGGACAGATAATTATGTCTCTAGAATGACATTCTACAGTAAGCTTAAAGACTCTATAAACTCTACCAAAGCATTAACATAATACAATTCTGAAAATCCACTTTTCCCTGCACCATTTTCTGTGCTATAGGGTGAGTAGACACATAAAATCATAAAGACTCTACCTGCTGAGCACAGGAGGCAACTCTGCACACTCTTCCATTTCTTCCTCCCAGTGGCAGGACAGAACCCATTTCATTATTGCCTCCTTTAACACAGAATCCAGATTTCTTTCACAATTGTTCTGTTCCATTCCTATGTCCAAATTTTCTGGCACTGAATAGGCAGACATCAGTAATGACAAACAATGGACAGCAGAACTGTAACCCAAACAGAACACGGGGCATTTGTAAGAAACAAGGTGGTGTTTGTCGATCAGCACCCTAAAGCAAAGTCAATATTTCTGCATGCTAGGGAGCATCAAGTGCATAAGCAAGTGAATAAGCACACATACTGGAAAAAAAGCCTTTATCAGAATATTTGCATTTTTGAAAGCCATATTTTGTCTGTTATAGTAATCTACTGTTTATTTTGAAGATTATTTTAGAATGTTCATTTCAAAATCAGATTATATTTGGTAGAAAATAAACTTTTTAGCTTCAAAAAACCATTTTTTGATTTTACATTTTCAGCCCATTTTACATTTTTGGTCAATTTTAGATTCAAAGAGGCTTCCCTCTCCTTTTCCACCTCTGCTTTCAGACTTACATATGTATTTATGCCTGTTGCCTAAAACATAAACATGGCCAGTATAGGAATATAGGCATGACAACAGTAATATTCTTTTGACTAATACAGTGGTTTTGGCTGCACTGTGAATCACACACAAATTATTATCCTTGCTTCCCATTTTACCTTGAAGGTTTGCATGCAGGTCCTGAAAACACTTTCCAGAGTTCTTTATCTGTTACAAGCAGATTTCCTTGAATCATGGCTCCAAGCAGCCCAAAGCTCTCCACTTCAATTTGCTGGAAGCTTACACTACGAACCATAAGAGACCAAATCTTTGCCCAGGTTCTCTGGAGCTCCAACCTGTGGGTGCTTTTCAAATCAGTCTTCTGGTTTTGGCACAGAGCTACCTCTGTAAGACACCTCAGCAGGTGTGGGGTCCTTTCTCCTCGGCGCTGCTGAGGCAGTAACTGGTGGAGCACACTGAGCAAGGGAGGCAGCTCACTGCTAGGAAGGCTCATGGGATACTTTGATATTAACTGAGCTGTAATCTGTAACCTTGAAAACACAAAGTTTATTATCAAAAATATTTTCTTACAAGCTGACTTCACTGATTTCTATTTTCTTACAAGCTGATCTCACTGGTTTCTGAGCACCACGGGAGAAAACTATTTTTTCTCCTCCTTCTGGACTTGCTCTGACCCAGAGAGTGAAATTACATAGAGAAAACTCTGCAAAAATATCTCTGCAGATAAGAAAAATAAAATCTATCAAATGAACAAAATGAGGATGGTAAATTGGAAGGGGTTCACTCATAGCAATTCTATTCAAATTAGCAAGTTCAACTACTCACAGTATTTCTTGGAGACTGCCACCTTCACAGAGTGTCATGTTAACTTGTCAACTGGAGCCTAAAGAGCTACTTTGACTTAATTCCATGGACAATAAACACACACACAGACCTTCCACCCCAGCTCAGCACTCTATTCACAAGCAGCTACACTGCACTGCTATCTTGTGTGGCAGCAAAAAGTCCATTTTATCTATAAAAATCAACATTATTTGGATTAGAGTAACTGGAAAGTTCTGGAAAAGTCTAGCTGCGGTGTTTTAACAATTGCTTGACTCCCTGCTACACTTTCTGCTACAGGGTCCTTCTCCTGTGGCAGTCAGCAGAAGCCAACTATAAGATAGCAGTAAATTTCATGTTCCTAACACTCATAAGCTGTACCTCACACACAACACTTACATAAAGACTGATAATATCTAGCAGAAAAGACAGGTAAAAAAAATCAAAGGCAATAATATATTTTACACTACAACACAGTTGAACAGACCTCATTTGTTATTCCTCAGGAAATCAAAGATAGGAAGTTTTTAAAGTAAGAATGCCAAGAACACTACTCTGAAAGCACAACATGTTCAGGAGAACACTTAAATGTAAAAAAAAAAAGTGATATTTGCTTCATGTAAAAATGTTATTACCAAGGTATGACATCAAAATCCTTCTGGGATCTTTGCAGGTTGTCTCGAATTACCTCCCAGCCCAGTTCAATCCTCCTGAGCTTGCTTGGCACTGCATCATCACTGGAGTCTCTTTGGGAGACAGCATATGACTGAGTGATTTCCAGAGCTCTGGTATCCTCTGTGAAAACCTTTGAGACAAAGAAATGTGAAAGTATGCAAGTAACAGGAGTAGTATTTGCAGGGAAACTGAAATATCCAAGTAAAATGGTCCATTTGTAATGTGTGAAGTCACCAGAATTGTTTGCTACAGCAGAAATTCTGTTTGCAGTTTAAAATTCAACACTAGTGAAACTTACTATAATTTAGGAATCCACACGTTTCTAACCTACACAAATATTAACAATTAAACATGGCAGAACACAGACAAAAAATACTAATCCTCCAGTAAATGCTTCTGAGGAAATGTTAAAGCTTTTGACTTTAAAAAACAAAACATATTCAGCTTTGTATTTAAATAAAAATGTTACCTGATGACAAATATCAGCCATTAACTCAATCAAATTTTCCTTTACAGCAATATTACGTGAGCCTGAAGAATACTTTCCTCTACTGCTGATGAGATTGATTTCATTCACCAGCAGATCATATAGGTTATGTAGGATACTATGCCATTTTGCTGAGGCATATGCACCTGTAAATGCAAAAGCAATTGAAAGGTAACATGTAAACACCCACTTTATACAGTGTGTAAACATACCTAGACAATGCAAAAATACAGGAAAATTCAGAGTAAAGCATACAAAGCTTAACAAATACAGGCCTGCAAAATTATAATGGAGAAAGTAAAAAAGTGGAAAAAAAAAAGAAATAATTTAATCAGTGTATACAAGTAATCATGGTAGGAACAAAGTTTGTAACTAACAATTCCTTATCTATCTGGAAAGACTGCAATGAAATGAAATGGGTAAGACTGGACTAACTGTAAATTCTTTGCCATTTGTAGAAAAAGTAAGAAGAAAAACAAAACAACCTTTAAAAAAAATAAATGCTGTAACTGAAATTGGCCATGACAGGCAAAACAAAATTACTGATGTTCTGTGATCTGTTTTATACAGTAAATCAGACCACAGTAGTAATTTCCAAGCTTAAATTAACCTGATAAGATATGAATACATGTGGCAATCTAAACTCAGTCTCAACTACTATCTCCCTTCCTCAAAATCTTTGTGTTTTAGTTTGTGATTTGGTAATTAAAATCACCTTTTGATTTAAAAAAAACCCCAACTTTATAGGACTTAATATAATTAATATTCCTTTAGTGCATACAATTTGAAAACTCATTTTCACTGTCATTCAATATTAACCTACAGCATAAAAATACTGACATGTAATAATCACTTCCATTTATGTTTCCAAGACCCAATGTCAAAAATCAGAAAGGTAACATAATAATTCAAACAATCACAGTGACAAAAGAGGAAAAAAAAAAAACAAACAAACAAGCAGGGAGCCTTTTATTGTACCTTTTTCCTGAGATTTTGCACCCTTGGGATGATGAATATGAACTTGGAGATGAAATAACTCAATTATTGATTCTTTCAGGGAATCCTTTGGTCTATGCTGAGTCCATATATAAAGGACTGTAGGTAAAATTTCTTCCCCTAATTTACAAATCCTTATACGACAGTTGATGGCAAATTTATTGCAGAATATAGTCATTGCTCCAATGATATGATCCAGGCCTGCAGAATTCTTCTCCTGTCTGCAACATAAACCAAACACTTCACCTTCCAGAAGAAAGAACCTTCTATGTTTTCACAGGAACTGTTTAAATGTAAATACAATCAAATAACTATATTCAGAATATTATATTATTGAATTGGTCTTAAAGACCCAACAAAATATGTCTAAATATTACCTGGCATCAGTCAAGTCTAATCTCAAATGCTTAAAATGATTTATTCTCTAAAAGTAGGTATTGGCCTAAAAGGAGCACTGGCCACATACCTTGCACACTGCATTGCTTTTGAAAAGAAGATAAACATCTCAGAACTCAAACCATCAGTTTGGAAGCAGCAGCCCCTCATAAGTGTGTGAATTATCCTTGCCACCAAGACTCTATTGATCTTCCCAGAAGGTCTGAGGTATAATTGGCCATACAGGATCAGTAATTCTGCAAATGCATTAAAAAAAAAATCAATTAAAAATATATATATAAACAGAAACATATTTATTACAGATGATTACAAGGTTTATACCTTGTCCTATTGACTGAGCTTGCTTTGTGTTACACTGACTACAGTGTAAGTAGGTTTAGAAATGTTACCTGACCACTGCTGCTGGGATATCTCACACCAGTATTTTCTTACTGAGAGAATATCTTTCAGGAGTATATTGCTGCAGTCAGAGCCATAAACAGCACAACTTGTTGGATCTCTTACAATTTCCATTACATAAATCAGAAGTTCCTGACATTTCAATCTGGGTCCTCCTAGATGAAGAAACAAGATAAGACTGTCATTAACTCAGAGTGTGACAAATAAATCTGTCATTAATTGCTTGTAAATGTTCACTTAAAAATAAAAAATACACTCTACAGCTCTGTTAGGAATCATAGACTGTTTCTAAGAAAGAATTTTTTCTAATTATAATTAGAAAAAGGCACTGCGAACATCAGTAAGTACAGAGAAGGAGAAGAAAGAAATTATTCACATGAAGATATATAAATTATAAATACCTGGAAATGAGCAAGATGAACCCTACCCTGGCAACTTACTAAATATTCAGAGTTGAAAGCAAAGCACCAAAATAAAACAATAATTCTGTAAGAATGTAAGTTACTGACTTTTATTAGCACATCTGATGAAGTATTTCACCAAACTTCCAAATTCTTGCATCTTTTTCTGTCTGGTAGTTTGGGTGGAAGCAGATGCATTTGGTTTTGTCAGCTGCAGGTTTTTAATTTCTTTCTGGAAATACTTCTGCAAGATACTTAAAAAAATAAAAGTGATATTAATAAAGGATCTGCACATTTATGGCTAAAATAAAATAGATACAAGTTTGGTTTAACCTGTCATGTCAGTGCTTGTTATTTTCATTATTCTAATTATCAAAAAGAAAACACAAGTGAAATATATATTACAGTCTAAGCATGATGGAAATATCTACAAATAGAGCCGTCAGTTTTAAAGATAATCCACAAACTTGAACAGGAACCTTTAAAATTTCCTTTAAACTTTGCATAATGCTAAACATACAATTTATAATAAGGAAAAAAAAGCAATGTGAAGTCTTCTTATTTATGCTTTAACACTACACAACAAAATAATATGTACTGTCTTTTTTACAGGGGAAAATCTTCAAGTTGTATTTCTATAGCATCTAAAACTACCCTATAGATTAGATTTTAGACGCAGAATAAATTAAACTTTTCCTGGCTTTGTCTGTGGCAATTACTAGAGATTTTTGAACCTACTATTTATATTCCTCTTATGTATTTCTAATGCATTATTATATTTATTATAAAGCAACTTATAAACATCATCAAATATTTTTTTTTGGTTCTGAAACTATTCCAACCCTGCCCAATTCAAAAGCATAATGGAAAGCTGACAAGACACCAGCCTATGAAAAGTAATAATATTTCAAATACACTTGTAAAATGAAATTTAATATTGGTCCCAGCTGCTCTAAGAACATACACACTCACCCTCAGTTGATACTGTAGTGTACCTAAAAGCAGATTATATCAAGGATGGGCCTCTACAAACCTCAAAACAGATTCTTTCATTCACAAGTCACAGTCCTTCTGTTGTGTCTTGAAGAACACAGTAACACAAAATACTCTGAGCCATCCAGAATCTATGTATTAACTGTAGTAGAGAATACTATTAATTTTGCAAGGAAAAATGGCTACCAAATCAATGAGCAGTTTCCTAGCAGTTAATATTTCTGGATGTGACAGCTGCTGTTGCTTTTTTTGGCTATTTTAATTTCCTCAGATACACTTTTTCTTCACAAACTTCTAAGAAGTCGAACTCCCTCTGCAGAAAAAATTAAAATAGGCACGAGAAACAAGAGTATGATGTTGCAAGTAAGAAAAATGCAACCATTCTCAAAGTAAAAACCAAAACAAATCAACAAAAAAACCCCAGAAACTACCTAAATACAGCATCCCAGTTTAGCTGCTTTCCTTGCTTAGAATCAGAATTCCTGTCCAGCTGGAGAACTGTTTCAGAATCACGCAGCAGTCGCTTGAAGTTTTCCATTTCCTTCTGAAAAATGGGATTTCAAGAAAAGGCATTATTAAGGATTCCCTTTACTTCTAATTGAGGTTCAGACCCCCCCAGAAAACTCATTACCCTTCGCTCTGTAGCTTTCTCATTTTCGAGGCGACGACAGCAAATGAGCAGATCGTGCAGTGCAAGACTCATGGTTCAGTTTAACAGGAGAATAATGCCTCTCTGCAAACAGAAGGTTAAACCAGTCATTTTTTATACACTGACAGAGCTGGATCTATTCAGGCAAACAGCACCAACTTTCAGTAGCCAGCTGTTAGCAGTAGCTGTCTTAACGTGTTCTCACTTTGAGAACTCTCTGTGACATCCTCCATCTTCATAGGTATGCACTACTATATTGACAAATCCCTCTGGGCTCAACATTAAAGGACACTCAGTTGAACTATCAAGGCAACAGGAAGAGGAAACAACTTTTTCCTTCTGTGACCACTTAAAATCCTGCTTCATCTCCTTCCACAGAAGCTGGAATTAGCTAGACCTTGCATTTCTGGTTTACATAAAGTTATGTTGATGCAATCAAGACAATTATATTGTAAAAAACTTCCAAGCTTCTCATTTTTCACCTTTAAAGCAGACCCAGGAGAACTTCTGACAGAGAAGATGGCTGGAAGCAACTCCAAGCAGATGGTAATGGGACTCCCATATGCAATTGAGTGTTCATGGTGCATTGCACTGCATCCTCAGCACCTGAGAATATCAAAATACCCATTGAGAGAAGTTAACACCTTAAATATCTACTGTCTTCCAACATATTTCTTTCTTTCTGGCTTCAATCCAGATCAGGCTGGGACTAAGTATGTATGGTCAGAGATACGGTGACTGATAGGTGTGTATAAAAAGGAAAACACTCGTAAGTTTTACTCTACACTGCTGGTAAATTTACTGTACAACACATCTGCTGTAAATGATGCAAGTGTTGTTTCATTCAATTTCACCCTTCCTAGTCACGTAACTCCCCAGCTACCACATTCCGACTGTGTTCATCCTCTGCACAAACAGCGTGACCCGAGGAAGGAAAACACCCCAACAACACCCCGGGGAGGAGCTCACTGAGGGCTGCGGGGATGCTCAAGTCCCGTGGAGGGCAAAACAACTAACGGAAGCCCCCCGGGACGAGCTCTGAGGGCCGCCCTCCCACCCCCTCCGCCGCCTTCCGCCTCACCGACTCCGAGCCCCTCACCTCCGTCGCCCGCAGGCGGGAGGGAGGGCTCAGCACCCCGCCGAAGCGAAGGCGGAGCAGCCCCTCAGAGCCACGGGGCGAGCTGGCGGCTCAGATGGGAAGGGCGGGCTCAACTCCGAGCGGTGCGACCGCCTTGAGCGGGCGGCGGGGCGCGGAGAGCAGCGGGACGGGCGGGCACCGGGAAGCGGATACTCGGCGGCGGCGGGTTCCGGCGGAAGGGGCCGGGCTGGGTTCTGGCTGCCGGAGTTTCCGCGCCTTTGCCTCCTCGGTGGCGGGGCGACCGCGCTGCGCCTCCGGGAGCCGCTGCTTCCTCCCCTAGACCCCCCCTCCCCATCCCCTAGACCCCCTTTTCCCCGTCCCCCTCGCCGCCACGGGCCATGCTGCTGCCGTCCGACGTGGCCCGGCTGGTGCTGGGTGAGTCGCTGACAATGGGGTGGGGTCGCCGCTCACCCCCCCCTGAGGAGCCGGGGCTGGCGGGAGAGGCGGGAACGGGGGGGGTTCTGCTGGGCTTTGTGAGCCGCCGCCAGGGAAGCGGCAGCGCCGTCGACCCCTCGACCGCGCTGCTTTAGTCCCCCCCGGGTTGGGCTTGTCGCTGCCTCCGCCGCTGAGGTATCGGGGGGACTGGCGGTGGCCGGCGCGGGAAACAATCGCAGCTCGGGTCTGAGGGATTTGAGGAGGCGTTGTGCCCGCCTGGCGGTGCGGGACGGGCTGTGGTGTTGCCCGGCTGTGCCTGGGGCTCCGGGTCTCCACCAGGTTAAAGAGAGGTGAAGATCTGCGGTGTCCACCTATAGACGGGTGAATGTAAGGGTGAGGGGAGGGAGGATGGAGCCAGACTCTGCTCAGTGACTGGACAAAAGGCAATGGGAGCAAGTTGGAGCATAAGAGGGGAACACAAGGAAGAACTTTTTCCCCCAGTGAGGGTGCCAGAGCTCTGGAAGGGGCTGCCCAGGGAGGTTGTGGAGTCTCCTGCTCTGGAGACATCCCAGACCCGCCTGGATCTGTTCCTGGGTGATTTGGTCTAGGTGCCCCTGCTCTGGCAGGGGGTTGGACTAGATGATCTTCTAGCTCCCTTCCAACCCCTGACATCTGTGATTCTGCATTGAGAGTTCAGGTTTGCTCAGTGGTTCTGGAAAACACAAAGTGTGTTCAGGATGGCAGCAGACAACAGTGATTTTTAGGGCTTTTTTTACAGGCTTTTGGTTTATTTGGGTGCTGTCGAAGAACAAATTGATGCTAATAAAAAATAGCTTTCAACCCAGAGACTAGTAAGTTATCTACCAGAGATTTGAGGACACAGTGTACAGTCTTGGTAATGTGTGTACTAAGGGTCATCCATCCTATCTTTTGTGGAATGGTGAATAGAGAAACTTCTGAGCCATTCAATGTTGCAGAACAGGCTATTCCTTGAAGCTATTTCTGCCTTCTAATGGGTATTCCTCTTCCATGTGGTGTGACAGAATTTGGGTGGATAAACAGGCTTCCCAGAGCAGGTCATCTCTGTTTGGTTAGGTTTTATTTTTTTAGTTTGATTTATTTTTTTGTGTTGATGAACATTGGTTTAAAAAACAGAACTAAAATGATTACTTCACCCATTAAAAAAACACTTAAGACTTTTTTTTTCTACTTAGCATGAGAGTGAATATGTCCTGTGAGTTAGTCTTTACATTTCTCAAGATAAAATTAATGACTCATTCCTAGTTCAGAAAAATACTGTACTTTTTGTGCCTGTAATTAGGTTTTGGTCAAATTATATTCTTTCTCTAACATGCTGCATGTTCAGTTCTGCTACAAGCAAGAAAGAAAATCTCTTCTGTGGTTCTTTGTGCTAGAATTCTTTGTTCCGATTGGTCTGTGTTTATCTTTTCATGTTAAGAGTATTTGAAGTTGAAAGCACACTTTAAAAAGTTTAATTACAGCAGAACATATTTGCTGAGGAATGGAATTTTGGAAAAGTAAACTTTTTCATTATTTTTTCCTCTTAAGGTAAGTACTGAATCTTAAGAGTGTGTACTGGGCACAAGCTGCAGCTTGTCCATCTATCTGAAATGAAATTTCAAATTTTTACCTCACTGTAAAGTGAGGCAAAATAAAAAAACCCTTTTCTGTTATTATTTTTTTGTAAAATGCTGGTTTAAAGAATAAATTTTATACAGTGTTGTAACAGCTGCAGGGGTTTTACCTGTGTTGAAACAGGAAGATGCAAGGAGAGTTCTTGTTACCTAGAAATGCATTTTATTAGCAAAATATTGTAAAATTCCATTTAATTATCAAACTGGGTTATTCTATCTATGTGAGATTTAGTTTTCAGCTTTCTGAGTCAAGAACTTTTATTTTCTTAACTGTACTATCTGTGCTAAAGATAAATCAGAAACTGTTCACTTTGCCTCACTTCCATTCTTGAATAATTTGCAAATACAGTGTAATCTCAAGAATATTTTGTGTTTTTTCCTCTTTTAACTATTAAAACAGCTAAATTTTCTATCTGCTTTGTTGCAGGGTATTTACAACAGGAAAAACTTCTTGCTACCTGCCGTGAATTTATTTTGGAAAGCTCAGATTTGAAAGAATATGCAGAGCACTGTACAGAGGATGGATTTATTCCAGCCTGTTTGCTGGTGAGTTTGCTCTGGCAGATCAGTAAGTTGAATTGTCTTGCACCCATGGAAATGAAAATAGAGATTTCTCAGTTTGTTTCTCAAACACCACTTAAAATATTTTAGTTAGCTCCATGTGCTTTGGAGTTTTTGTTTGCATCATGTGGTATTAGCAGTTAATTGATTTCTAGTATTTAATCTTACTGAGAAACATTTAAGCATAGAATAAAAAAGCTTTGGCATTGCATTTGGCCTACTTTACACTTTGGAGATTTATGGAATGCTGTTGTGAGGGTTTTATTCATTTCAAGGCTTCTCTTGTAATTTATTGGAGGTCACTTTCCTCTCCTAGGCACTGCAGCTAGTAATGTTCCATTTCAAGTGCATATGAATTATTTAGGTAAGATACCTCAGCTTTATCCAAGGCTAACAAATTTGGTTGGCAAAAACAGTGTTTCAGTTCAGCTTCCTCATTGTTTGGGACCATCTGCTTTGTCCCAGGTGAAATGTGGCCCTCTGGGTGTACATAAATACAGTGTGTAAATATACTGCAGATGTAGGGGTGTGTGTGTAGCTTATTCCATTTCAGTTTACTTCATTTACAAGTGCTTAGTCATCTGTACTTTGGGGGTAGGGAACTGAGAACGAAGCTATGGCCTGAAAAAATAGAAAAAAAAAGAATGTAAATAGATTATCCAGATTCTTGCAGCTTTTAATTGTCTGGCTTTTCACAGTAGAAACATTTTTCCTGGTTTTTGTAGAAAAGTGATGATATGGTAGCATCTAAAAAAAAATAATCCTCACTGCAGCTCAAAATACTTAAAAATAGAGCTGTATTTATCATGCCCTGTGGAGTTCCTACAAGCAAACAAATCAAGAAGGTACAGCAAATATAGTGGGTAACATTGCAATCTTAATTATCTTTGTTTCTCCTAAAATACTAGAACAAATAAGTGAGTTATTAAAGTTAATTCAATGTGACTGTTAAGAATTTAACTTTAAACAAAAGTTCTCCTTGCTTTTGCATCTTAATGGTGTTGTGTTCCAGGGTGACACGTGCTCTCTTACCACTGTTTGTCATCTTATATTGATGATTTTATTCCATAATAACAAAGGTGAGTGAAGGGTCATGCAGCTCTGTACCAGGTTTTGACAGTGAGGTCAAGAATTTCAGATTTGGTGTGACATTTAGTTCCATGTATTGTTCTTTGCCCTAGTTTGAGATGACTCTGCACCAGCAGCATGAAGTGCAGTTGCTTGTGTTTGGGGTCAGGATGGTGTAGTCTTCTAAAGAACTACTTAAATACCCTGTGATACAGCAGATAAAATATACATTATTATTTAAAATTCTCATATAACCATTTTTTTTCCAGTCCCTGTGTGGAAAAAACTTGACAACTATTCTTAATGAATACGTAGCCATGAAAACAAAAGGTAAACCTTTAGAATTTATATTTATTTTTTTAATACATATTTGTCTGTTGTGAACTCCTTGAGGAAGAGATGATATCTCTACCTGTATATAGACTTAGAGCTATCCCCATCTATGCTAGATCCCATCATGTGCAGACAATGGCCAGTAAGATCAGCATCTTGCAAGCAAAATTAATGGATTTGCTTAGTTGGAATTTGCTAGCGTATATTTTCACCTCAATTTTCAGCAGAATTTCTAATGGAATAAACAAAGATATAACAAAGCGTGCAAAATGTGTTGGTTAATGCTTGTAAATACTGTTTATATTACAAGTGGAAGGGAGAGGGGGTTGATCTCTGGTGCCCAGCTTTAGGACATGAAGAAATCCAGTGAAGCTGCATCTGAGGATGTTCAAACTGGACATTAATAAAAGTTCTTCAATGGGAGGGTGTCTGGTCACTGGAACAGGCTCCCCAGGGAAGTGGTCATGGCACTGAGTTCAAGGTACAGCTGGATGACTCTTTTAGTCATGTAGTTTAGTTTTACAGAGTCCTCAAAATACATGTTTTATGATCAGATTTACTGATGCTTAGTTCTAGGATTTGTAGTTTAAGAATCACAAGTTCTAGGATTTGTAGTTTAAGAATCACAGAATGTCAGGGGTTGGAAGGGACCTATAAGATCATCTAGTCCAACCCCTCTGCCAGAGCAGGATCACCTAGACCAAGTCACCCAGGAGCAGACATCATGTCTGAAATATTTCTTAATGATCTAGAGTTAGATGATGCCTGAAATGCCCTGTAATTATTGTTTTGCTTGTGATTTTGATTTTTCTCAACATATATCCTTTTTTTTTTTTTTCTTTAATGGTTTATTTTAGAAACAACAACTGAAGTTCCAGCAATTATGTCATCTCTGTGGAAAAAATTAGACTATACACTCTCTCAGATCAGGTAAGAACAGTTTTGAAATCAAGAAAGTAGAATTTTGCTCTTAAGAGTGAGTCCCTGTGTTTGATCATCAAGCCCTTACCATTGTATGAGAATAGTTTTGCTCTCTGTTGCCTCTGAGAGATGGTGGAAAAGATAGGTATGAGAAAGTTGATAGCTAACTTCTAGACACCTCATGATTTTAAGGTAGGACTAGCAGATAAGGAGGGAGTTGTTTAAAGCAATTAAAGCAATGTGCTGTGACTTAGAACCTGATACCATTGTGGTTACTTATCAGAAATACAGAATATTGAAGGATTTGTGAGCATTGTTTGAAAGAATAAAGATAATAATCAGTAGATTTAAGCTTTCTGAAGTCCTGTGTGGTTGGAACTGGACTGGCAGTGACCACTGTTGCACTGTTGCTGTTTTGTGCTGCTCCCTTTATTTGCATCTCCTGCTTTATTTTCTAGGAGCATGCAGAATTCCACAGGATTTTCTGCTAATCAAAGGAGTAAGTAACTCAGTTTCATGAGATCTATAGGGTTTATGTTCAAATTACCTGCTTTGGCAAAAAAATGTGGGAATGCTCCAGCAATTAGTAACACATCCTTACTCTTCCAATCTTGTCATATCTCTTCTGCAGTTTTTTTTTCATCATGGCTTCATTGCAGCCCGTGGATTACTGTGATGATCAAGAAAGGCTGATCTTTGTGCAAGGGGCTTTAAATTCTCTCTATATAATTTTCTTCTCTGCTGAAAACTTCTTAGTATTTCCATGGTTGAAGGATTGAAAAGCTGCTGCTTCATTTCTGAAGCTGTTGACTTAATTTGTGGTTCACAGAAGAACTGAAAACATAACCAGCCTAATTATTATTCAGTTTCATTTCTGTAGAGAGAGAATATTGAAATGGAAAGCAGTTAATTGTTATGCATATGAGCATTTATCTAAGAAAAATATGAAAAGTTACTCTGTCTAGAATTTTTCTTTCATTACAAAAACTGCCAAATGAACTTTGAAAAGTTACTTAAAAATATTTTTTACACTCCGATAAACTTCTGCTGAGTCACCTGTGTGAAAAAAGAGAATGGGAAATGATCAATTTTAAAAAATTCCTTTATCATATGTTTTTATCTTTATTGTCTCCAGCACGTACAAGAAGTGGGATTGTAGAAATGAAAAGGCAGAGAATGCTTCAACAATCAGCTCCAGCAAACTCAGGATTGTTGTCTGTAGCCCATCAGGCAGGGCCCCAGAATTCACCTTCCATTGTATCTCCTCAAGCTGTTCCCAGGCCAACAGTAAATCAGAGTGTGCCACAGACAAGACTGAACACACTGTTGGTGCATCAGTCCCAAACCCAGGAAAACAAGATCAGTAGTAAGTTGCACACTTTTTAAACCTTTTTTTTTTTTTCTTTGAAAAAATCCCTATGGATATGGATGGAAGTTTGCCAAAATCAACCAGCTAATCATCTTCCACCAAAAATGTTTCAGAAAATTCATGCTTTGTTTCTCTAGCTCTCCAGACTGGTTCAGGTGATTAAATCAAAAGGAATGCCACAAAGAGAAATGGGTTGCTAATGTGAGTTCAGAGAGCAGAAGTGTTTGTCATTATTCTCTCCCTTGTTTTCACCCTCACCCAGACTACTTGTGTTAGAAGATAGGGATTATCCATTATCTTATTATGTTTTTCTCAGGATATGTTTAAAAGGCAGAGTTATCATTTTCATCTTAATAGGTAATTATTTTCAATTAAGTGATTGGAACATAATCAGTAATATATAGAATTTATTAATTCTAATTAACAGAAAAGCTTTTATTTAAAGCTTTAACAACTTCACTGAAAAAGCTACTGGAATAATGATGGATTTTTATTGTTTTGGGGGTTTTTTTCTTGCCTTTAAAGCAGGAGATTTCATCCACATTCAAGTTCCAGTATCACAAGAACGAAAGCTTCATTCAAATGTGGTCTCTCCAGGAAGACGAAAAAGGTAACAAGAGGGTGCTTTTCCTTTTGGTTTTTAAAGATTATTTAGAGGACATGTGATGTTCCAAACTGTAGTGTAAATTTTCTTAGTAGAATGTTTCATATTTAAGACCCACTGAAGGTGGCCAGTGTGTGATGTTTCACAAAAGAAACTCAGAAAACTTAGACTGATAGGCTGCTTTTTCTGCTTTATTACATAGAGCTGGTCTGCACATTATTCCAGTATTAGATACAGGCAGAAAATCTTGGAGCCCAAGGTTTGGTAGTCCTTCCAAAATATGCTCAATATTGACATAAAGCATTTTACTCTACTTAGAAAATTGGCCTCAGTAAATTTTGTCATTAGAAATCTTCAGATTCTCACTATAACTTGTGAAAAAAATATTCTTATACTATTCTTATACTATTACTTTGAATTATTTTATTCTTTGAGTCCAATGTCATTTTATTTCTAGCAAGTTGCCTGGTTTCTTTGTCTTCCATTTGTTTTCTTTATCCCTCTGTAAATTTTTAATTGACTTTTTAAATTCACTGAATGTTTCAGTGAATCTCAGAAGAGGAAAAGTATTGCAACACCTGGACCTCTTCCAGCACCTAGAATTTCTCAAGATTCTGATGAAGCAGTAACAGAAAAAGAAAGTGAACCACTTGAAGAATTCATAGATGGTAACTTCCCAGTGAGTATATACTTGTGAAAAGTGTTTACATTTCAGAAACTAATTCAGACTAAGGACAACTAGTTACAGAAATTAACTTTAGAATATACATTTGTTTAGTGTTTGAACTTGCCCTTCTTTGTACTAAACCAGTAAGGCTGACGAGGCTCTGTAGAGGGCTGGGGTCTTGATTTATAGGCTTTGTCAGGATACCCATAAGCTGTCAGAATGCAGTAATTGTTTTTACAGAAAGGAAAGCAGAAAGCACAGTAAGCCTTGCTGTACTTCAGGAGAGCAGCAGTACAGGACTGTTTGGGGATGATTTAATAGCAGTGTCATGCAGGCACAGATTTCTTGTCTGTGACAGAGTTCTCTGTGCTGAAATAGTTTATTTTTGCCACTAAGTTGTAAATTCATGTTCTTTTTCTAGTGATGATAAAAAACAGAAACTTGACAACTTTAAAACTGTTTTGCAGCAACTGGTTATTGAAAATGCCAGAGAAAAAATCTTGAGCAACAAATCTCTTCAGGAGAAACTTGCTGAGAACATTAACAAAATCCTGGGCAGGTAAGAAAAAGAACCTCTAAACTTCATAGTGTTCTTACTTGCTTTATGTTTGAGTTCTGAACTAATGACTGATGTGTTCCAGTGATGGCAATGTTGCTCAGACCCCTAAACAGACAGACATTGGGCCCACAGAGCAGGAGACCTCAATTGATGAAATCCTTGGACTTCAGGTAGGGATATTTTTACCTTGGGTACTGCAGGTTTATGGCATCTATATCATCTTCATAAGCTTCTGGTGTTGCCAGCATTAGTCTTTATGTTTCTGTGCTGAGCAGAAGTAATAGAACTAAAACCATTCTGAAAATAAAACAATTTTTGACTGCTTTAAGTTATGAAAGTAACTGCCTAACAGTTGTGCATATCTTCTCTTTTCTCAGGGTGAAATTCACATGTCAGAAGAGGCTATACAGGACATTCTAGAACAGACAGAATCAGATCCAGCTTTTCAGGCACTCTTTGACTTGTTTGATTATGGTAGGGTGTATTAATTGTATCATTGATATAAAGCATCATAAATGATGAGTGGACTGTATGGCATCTGTGTCCCTTAAGCCAGAATTAGTTTTTTATGCACGTTATTTATACATTATTTTATGTACATAATTTATCCATTATTATAAATCTAGTGGCTGAAATTCTGGCTTTGTGCTGGCTCAGTGATTAATTTTTTGCTGTTAATTTACACTCTTCTGTCTAAAGTGTGGTAGCTCATACTTGTTTTTCTGTGCTATTGGAAAATTCTTCTAGCTCTCTGTCCAGAGAACTTAAAATATAAGGACTTTTTAATGCTAATTTCTGGATTTGAAATGAATGTAGACAAAAAGATCTTTGTAGACAGAAAGATCTTTGAGTTCACGATGGCATTTCTTGAATTTCAAGTCTCCATGCTTATTTTTAAATATAGTAATCACATTTGAGTGCAAAATTACATAATCATTCTTCATGATTTATTTTGAAAATAGGAAAGAACAAGGTAAACAAGAACTTACCTACTGGTATTTCTGGTCAGAGTGGAGTAGAAAATTCAATCCTGGTGGATGAGGATAACCTGGAAACTCTTGAAAGTTCTTTAGGAACGGAAGAAACTAGCAGATGTAGGTTTGTTGGTTTTTTCTTTAAGATCTCTTCTAGTGTGTTACTTTTTTCATACCGAAAACAATTTTCAGATAGCTGTTACATTGAAAAATCTGTTTTCACTGGTAATATTCAATCTGATATTTAATTTATATAACCATATATTTCATCTAGAGCCATCTAGGTTGAAAAAGATCTTCAAGATCATAGAGTCCAACTAATAACCCTGCTCTACATGGTCACTGCTAAACCCTGTCCCTAAGT
>VYZU01063708.1:7825-47737 GCA_013401355.1 Ceyx cyanopectus | reverse complement strand
TTACTATACTAGAATATTCTTATACTATTCTTATACTATTACTTTGAATTATTTTATTCTTTGAGTCCAATGTCATTTTATTTCTAGCAAGTTGCCTGGTTTCTTTGTCTTCCATTTGTTTTCTTTATCCCTCTGTAAATTTTTAATTGACTTTTTAAATTCACTGAATGTTTCAGTGAATCTCAGAAGAGGAAAAGTATTGCAACACCTGGACCTCTTCCAGCACCTAGAATTTCTCAAGATTCTGATGAAGCAGTAACAGAAAAAGAAAGTGAACCACTTGAAGAATTCATAGATGGTAACTTCCCAGTGAGTATATACTTGTGAAAAGTGTTTACATTTCAGAAACTAATTCAGACTAAGGACAACTAGTTACAGAAATTAACTTTAGAATATACATTTGTTTAGTGTTTGAACTTGCCCTTCTTTGTACTAAACCAGTAAGGCTGACGAGGCTCTGTAGAGGGCTGGGGTCTTGATTTATAGGCTTTGTCAGGATACCCATAAGCTGTCAGAATGCAGTAATTGTTTTTACAGAAAGGAAAGCAGAAAGCACAGTAAGCCTTGCTGTACTTCAGGAGAGCAGCAGTACAGGACTGTTTGGGGATGATTTAATAGCAGTGTCATGCAGGCACAGATTTCTTGTCTGTGACAGAGTTCTCTGTGCTGAAATAGTTTATTTTTGCCACTAAGTTGTAAATTCATGTTCTTTTTCTAGTGATGATAAAAAACAGAAACTTGACAACTTTAAAACTGTTTTGCAGCAACTGGTTATTGAAAATGCCAGAGAAAAAATCTTGAGCAACAAATCTCTTCAGGAGAAACTTGCTGAGAACATTAACAAAATCCTGGGCAGGTAAGAAAAAGAACCTCTAAACTTCATAGTGTTCTTACTTGCTTTATGTTTGAGTTCTGAACTAATGACTGATGTGTTCCAGTGATGGCAATGTTGCTCAGACCCCTAAACAGACAGACATTGGGCCCACAGAGCAGGAGACCTCAATTGATGAAATCCTTGGACTTCAGGTAGGGATATTTTTACCTTGGGTACTGCAGGTTTATGGCATCTATATCATCTTCATAAGCTTCTGGTGTTGCCAGCATTAGTCTTTATGTTTCTGTGCTGAGCAGAAGTAATAGAACTAAAACCATTCTGAAAATAAAACAATTTTTGACTGCTTTAAGTTATGAAAGTAACTGCCTAACAGTTGTGCATATCTTCTCTTTTCTCAGGGTGAAATTCACATGTCAGAAGAGGCTATACAGGACATTCTAGAACAGACAGAATCAGATCCAGCTTTTCAGGCACTCTTTGACTTGTTTGATTATGGTAGGGTGTATTAATTGTATCATTGATATAAAGCATCATAAATGATGAGTGGACTGTATGGCATCTGTGTCCCTTAAGCCAGAATTAGTTTTTTATGCACGTTATTTATACATTATTTTATGTACATAATTTATCCATTATTATAAATCTAGTGGCTGAAATTCTGGCTTTGTGCTGGCTCAGTGATTAATTTTTTGCTGTTAATTTACACTCTTCTGTCTAAAGTGTGGTAGCTCATACTTGTTTTTCTGTGCTATTGGAAAATTCTTCTAGCTCTCTGTCCAGAGAACTTAAAATATAAGGACTTTTTAATGCTAATTTCTGGATTTGAAATGAATGTAGACAAAAAGATCTTTGTAGACAGAAAGATCTTTGAGTTCACGATGGCATTTCTTGAATTTCAAGTCTCCATGCTTATTTTTAAATATAGTAATCACATTTGAGTGCAAAATTACATAATCATTCTTCATGATTTATTTTGAAAATAGGAAAGAACAAGGTAAACAAGAACTTACCTACTGGTATTTCTGGTCAGAGTGGAGTAGAAAATTCAATCCTGGTGGATGAGGATAACCTGGAAACTCTTGAAAGTTCTTTAGGAACGGAAGAAACTAGCAGATGTAGGTTTGTTGGTTTTTTCTTTAAGATCTCTTCTAGTGTGTTACTTTTTTCATACCGAAAACAATTTTCAGATAGCTGTTACATTGAAAAATCTGTTTTCACTGGTAATATTCAATCTGATATTTAATTTATATAACCATATATTTCATCTAGAGCCATCTAGGTTGAAAAAGATCTTCAAGATCATAGAGTCCAACTAATAACCCTGCTCTACATGGTCACTGCTAAACCCTGTCCCTAAGTACCATGTCTATGTGACTTTTAAACACAGGCAGAGATGGTGCTGACTACAACCTCCTTTCAGGTATCTGTAGAGAGTGATAAGGTCTCCCCTGAGCTTTCTCTTCTGACTAAACAGGAGAAAAACCATAAAACTTGTTCTGTAGACCCTTTACCAGCTTCATTGCCCTTCTCTGGACATGCCCCATCACCTCAATGTCTTTTTTATGCTGAGGGTCCCAAAACTGAACACAGTATTTGAGGTGCAGCCTCACCAGTGCTGAGTACAGGGGGATTATCACTTCCCCCATCCCCTAGGATGCAGCTGCCTTGGCCACATGGGCACACTGCTGGCTCATAATTCAGATTATTGTTGCTCAAGGTCCTGATACACTTCCCACTCAGCTTGAAGGTAAGGATGAGTAGCATTATTCTCATCTAGTTTCATGTGAAACAGTTTTCCAGGTAAGTTGCTTTTAAAACACTGTAAAAGTATTGTCTTGGAACTAATTTCTTCTCTGTTTTACAGGTTCTGCGGAATCACTGTCCTGTAAAGGTTTTCAGTTAGGAGAAACATCATGTGCCTTGAAGACCAGCATTAACGATGCTGCTATGACTAAGAAAAACACAGTCAATGAGCAGCTGCATGGAAATTGCAGACCAAGGAAGCAAACTGAAGTAATTAAAACTGTTCCCCCTGAACATATTGGAGAGCTTGAAATTGCCTTTGACTCTGTGCCTGCTTTGACTGAACCTAACAGACAGAGTTCTGATGGGGAATGTACTGAACACTGTAGAGTTTCTTATGATAAAAAAGAGTCATCTGCATTAGTATCTGAAAGTGAAAGAGCTGTGGAAGTTGAGAAAGACCCACTAAATCATGGTGCTCAAGGTAGCTCTAATTTAGAATATGTTTGTTCTGGCAGCCCACAGATTTCTTTGATTTCACTGGCAGAGGGTACAGCCAATGAAAACAAAACACATTCTGGAAGTATATGTCACTTACCACCAGATACCTCACTGGCTGAACAAACACTTGGTGAAAACCCTTCTGATGGGAGCTCTGGACACAGTGGACTGCTGAGAAAAACCACTTCATCAATTCCTAGCCCGTCAGCAAACCCAGGCAAAGAGCAGGCTGTAACAAATGATCCAGCTGTTTTACCTGGTGTTGCCCAGGAGAATTCTATCCACCACTCTCACCATCAGGAACAGAGTGTGCAGCCAGACTCTCCTGTCAGATCTTCAGTGAAGATTTCAGATCTTGACAAAACAGAGATGCAGCTTGAAGTTGTTGATACTTCTAACAAAACTTACTCAAGTGATCAGCATCCACTTGAGAAGCCTTATGAGAAAGATTTTAACCTCCCTGCAGGACTGTCAAACTCAGAGGGAACACAGGGTGAAATGCAGGAACCTTCATCTTCTACCAAAGTAGGTGCTGATAATGTCTATTTCTCTCCTGGTGATGAGGCATGTACAGAAATTTCTGTAGTATCTACTGAAAGTAATCTTACTACATCTGAACTACACCAGTCTCCTCTCCCAGAAGCTGGATCCTCACCAGATAAGTCAGGTACTGAGGCCAAAAGTATCAGCAGTGGATCTTCTAGCAGTCAACCAGTGGATGTTGATCCTTCTAATATCATGTCCCTCAAGATCATAATCAGTGATGATCCATTTATTTCATCAGACACAGAGTTAAATAATGCAGTTTCCAGCATCACAGGAGAAAATCTGCCAACTATAATCCTCTCTTCTCCAGCCAAATCCCCAACCAAAACTGCAAGTCTGTCCAAATGTCTGACTTCAGAAGACACAGAAAAAAATGTGGATTCATCTTTGGCAGAGCAGAATCTTNGCATTTCTTGAATTTCAAGTCTCCATGCTTATTTTTAAATATAGTAATCACATTTGAGTGCAAAATTACATAATCATTCTTCATGATTTATTTTGAAAATAGGAAAGAACAAGGTAAACAAGAACTTACCTACTGGTATTTCTGGTCAGAGTGGAGTAGAAAATTCAATCCTGGTGGATGAGGATAACCTGGAAACTCTTGAAAGTTCTTTAGGAACGGAAGAAACTAGCAGATGTAGGTTTGTTGGTTTTTTCTTTAAGATCTCTTCTAGTGTGTTACTTTTTTCATGCCGAAAACAATTTTCAGATAGCTGTTACATTGAAAAATCTGTTTTCACTGGTAATATTCAATCTGATATTTAATTTATATAACCATATATTTCATCTAGAGCCATCTAGGTTGAAAAAGATCTTCAAGATCATAGAGTCCAACTAATAACCCTGCTCTACATGGTCACTGCTAAACCCTGTCCCTAAGTACCATGTCTATGTGACTTTTAAACACAGGCAGAGATGGTGCTGACTACAACCTCCTTTCAGGTATCTGTAGAGAGTGATAAGGTCTCCCCTGAGCTTTCTCTTCTGACTAAACAGGAGAAAAACCATAAAACTTGTTCTGTAGACCCTTTACCAGCTTCATTGCCCTTCTCTGGACATGCCCCATCACCTCAATGTCTTTTTTATGCTGAGGGTCCCAAAACTGAACACAGTATTTGAGGTGCAGCCTCACCAGTGCTGAGTACAGGGGGATTATCACTTCCCCCATCCCCTAGGATGCAGCTGCCTTGGCCACATGGGCACACTGCTGGCTCATAATTCAGATTATTGTTGCTCAAGGTCCTGATACACTTCCCACTCAGCTTGAAGGTAAGGATGAGTAGCATTATTCTCATCTAGTTTCATGTGAAACAGTTTTCCAGGTAAGTTGCTTTTAAAACACTGTAAAAGTATTGTCTTGGAACTAATTTCTTCTCTGTTTTACAGGTTCTGCGGAATCACTGTCCTGTAAAGGTTTTCAGTTAGGAGAAACATCATGTGCCTTGAAGACCAGCATTAACGATGCTGCTATGACTAAGAAAAACACAGTCAATGAGCAGCTGCATGGAAATTGCAGACCAAGGAAGCAAACTGAAGTAATTAAAACTGTTCCCCCTGAACATATTGGAGAGCTTGAAATTGCCTTTGACTCTGTGCCTGCTTTGACTGAACCTAACAGACAGAGTTCTGATGGGGAATGTACTGAACACTGTAGAGTTTCTTATGATAAAAAAGAGTCATCTGCATTAGTATCTGAAAGTGAAAGAGCTGTGGAAGTTGAGAAAGACCCACTAAATCATGGTGCTCAAGGTAGCTCTAATTTAGAATATGTTTGTTCTGGCAGCCCACAGATTTCTTTGATTTCACTGGCAGAGGGTACAGCCAATGAAAACAAAACACATTCTGGAAGTATATGTCACTTACCACCAGATACCTCACTGGCTGAACAAACACTTGGTGAAAACCCTTCTGATGGGAGCTCTGGACACAGTGGACTGCTGAGAAAAACCACTTCATCAATTCCTAGCCCGTCAGCAAACCCAGGCAAAGAGCAGGCTGTAACAAATGATCCAGCTGTTTTACCTGGTGTTGCCCAGGAGAATTCTATCCACCACTCTCACCATCAGGAACAGAGTGTGCAGCCAGACTCTCCTGTCAGATCTTCAGTGAAGATTTCAGATCTTGACAAAACAGAGATGCAGCTTGAAGTTGTTGATACTTCTAACAAAACTTACTCAAGTGATCAGCATCCACTTGAGAAGCCTTATGAGAAAGATTTTAACCTCCCTGCAGGACTGTCAAACTCAGAGGGAACACAGGGTGAAATGCAGGAACCTTCATCTTCTACCAAAGTAGGTGCTGATAATGTCTATTTCTCTCCTGGTGATGAGGCATGTACAGAAATTTCTGTAGTATCTACTGAAAGTAATCTTACTACATCTGAACTACACCAGTCTCCTCTCCCAGAAGCTGGATCCTCACCAGATAAGTCAGGTACTGAGGCCAAAAGTATCAGCAGTGGATCTTCTAGCAGTCAACCAGTGGATGTTGATCCTTCTAATATCATGTCCCTCAAGATCATAATCAGTGATGATCCATTTATTTCATCAGACACAGAGTTAAATAATGCAGTTTCCAGCATCACAGGAGAAAATCTGCCAACTATAATCCTCTCTTCTCCAGCCAAATCCCCAACCAAAACTGCAAGTCTGTCCAAATGTCTGACTTCAGAAGACACAGAAAAAAATGTGGATTCATCTTTGGCAGAGCAGAATCTTCTCGTGCTTAGACCTAAGGATCCTGTGGTCACCTCAGTTCCCACTCAGAATGAAGACTGCACTGTTCTGTCAGTTGCAGGTACAACTAATCTTTCTAAGGAAGGGGGATTTATACAGTTGATGCCAACAACAAGCACAGCTTTTGGGAATTCTAACAACCTGTACATAGCTACCTGTATGACTGATCCAGCTGCCCTGGGCACAGCTGCAACACCATCAAATGTAGTTGTATTGCCTGGCAGCTCTATGCCACTTGCTACCCAAGCTCCAGCTGTGCAACAGCTACGGACCCCCCCTCAGTCCAGCAGTGCATTTGCAGCAAACCAGACTGTCTCCCCAAACTTCCCTCAAGGTAATAATCCCATTATCAGGAAAGGACTGAAAACATGGTGCTTATGTAGCATTCTTTTTATTTTCTTCTTTTTTTTTTGTAAGTGCATTTTTAAAACATGCTTTATCTCTCTCTTGCAACTAACTGTGAGTTTTGTTTTAGTATATTAGTTGCCACTAATAATGAAATTAAAACTACTGTCATTGACCAGGCTGCTTTGAAACAAATAGCCTGGTATTTCAGAAGCTTAAGTGTTACAATTTTAGCAGTGATCAATTTAGGAAGGGTAATTTGGCTTGCACTAGAAAAAAATCCAGTTGTTTTGGCTAAATAAAGCAGATTTTTGTTTTAATGAGCTTCCTGTTATAAATAGAATGCTGTGTGTTACTAGTATCCAATTTTCATGAACTGGCCAGATGTAGATAGTCTTTCAAAAATTACTTTCTTGTTGTGTTTCATTTTCCAGAAACCTATTCTACACCAGAAATGCATTTAGACAAACATCAAAGTGTAACATGATTCATTGCCATAATATAAAATCTCCTGGAAGAAGCATTTTTTTTAATACAGCAATCAAAAATTGAAGTGCTTTTTCAAATGTTAAACCAGCTGTAATCAACACATTTAGATTTCCTTCCAAAACTGAAAACTTGTTGCAGTTCTTGAATTTCTGATATATCATAGAGGTCAGAGGCCAGTGCAACAGGATGTGCAAGATCTTGGAGTGCTGGCCTTTTCTAGAAATACCATTTTTTCTTGCAATTATTATCTCCTTTTCTTGTTTGTTTCTTTGCTTGTTTGTTTTCCTAGAGAAAGAAAGAGAAGTTTGACTATTCTTCTGCATTTCATCATTTATCTTTTGCTGATAGCTTTTCTTGCCCTGTGTTTGGCCATGCTTAATGTTTTGGAAATCCTGTCTCAGTGCTTTTGTTTTCTCTGAACTATTTCAGTGCAGTCTGAACACTTTGGTGTTTCTTAGGTTCTGCCATCATAATCACATCTCCAGTACAACCTGTTTTGCAAGGAATGGTGGGAATGATTCCTCTCTCAGTGGTAGGACAGAATGGAAACACATTCTCAGCACCTGCCCGCCAGGTAACAAGCTCATCACAGGTTAAGCTTCTTGAAATGAAAGCTGAAGTGACAGGGAGGGAGTCCTTTGGTGAATTGTGATGGGCTATTTTGATATCTTTCAAGGTTCTGCATATGCCTGTGACAAACCCAGTGTGCAACAGAAGTGTCCCTAAACTTCCCATCCCTCCCAAATCACAGAAGATTCCTGGAGCAAGAAACAAAACTAATCCAGGTACCCAGCTTGCATTTTTGAGAAGGGCAGAAGAAAAGTGGGGGTTCTAAAGCAATGTCTGTTCTGAGTAATAAAGCTTTTAAAATACAAATACTTCTCTGCCAGGTAATTGCTGGGATGGCTTTGAGAGAGGCCTGTACCTGCATTAAGTGACTGTATTTGCTCAGTTTACAAAGTAGAACTCAGCATGTAAAACAATCCCAGGTTTGGGATCAGGCTTATTTCCAAAATCTAATGTTTCAAGGCTCTAAAGCAGTTTTTAAAAGGTCTTTATATATCTGATTATTTTTCTTCTAGGTCGAGTGTACAGTTTAGTGCTGCCACTGAAACTAAGCCACGTGGTAACAAAGACGTTATTAGACAAGTCAGCAATTCTAAACATTTATTAAGGCAAATATTTAATAGAAGTGTTGCACATTTATAGGAAAAAAAAATGTATTCTACCTGTTTTTGTTTTGCCATTTCAGGTATACACTTCTGTATATTCATTTCATTCAGACCTTGCATCTTTAAATAGCAGACAAGACTGGAGTTAGATTCATTTCTCTTTATTGGGAGGGAGTAAAGAAAAAATTGAGAATAGAAAATTAGTTTCAACTTGTTCTTTACACTGTATTTTTAAAAGAGTTGGCTTAAATATCAAAGTGAAAACAGAATGAAGCTTCAAATGAAGAAAAAAGCTAGGATTTTCTATTTAGTCTGCTTTCTGTGTTGCTGATGAATAACTGAGGGTTCACCATCTTTATTTCCCTTCCACCTGAAAGCTCCTGCTGTGCATTTTTAAGCCCAGCATAGTTGGTTTTGTCTGATCAGGCCTATGTGTTACCTTAAGTGCAGACTCTAAAGCTTCTTTGTTGGCAACCTTTGCTAATCTATTCATCTGTAAACTTTAAACTGATGGAAAAAAATGCAGTTATATTGCTGGAATTCTCTTTATTGATTCTCTGTCAGGTGAAATGTCATTGTAGGAACTGTGAGATGATTGACTTGGAGTATTGTAGTTTATTAATCCTTCATTTGTTGTTCCAGGAAAAGTGGTACCAAGTGTAGCTGAGCCTTTGAACCGTACAAATTCTCGAGCACAAAGGTGAGTGCCTAATTGTACTTTGTACAGACTGTTTCCTAGCTTTCTGTCATCCTTTTTGGCCTTCTCTGAGCTTTCTGCAGCTGTCACCCCTTACTCTTGCTCTTTCCACATTGATAAAATGCTTTGGAGAATGGAGAGAGCTTTAAACTTGTGTTTTGAGGGGTGGGTGGGGACTTGCAGCCAGCTGAAACCAACTTGCTCAGTAAGAACAAGTGTGTTGTTGAAGTGTTTTGATCTCTTTTTTCAGGACTGGGAATTCAGACAAGCTTATCCCTGCAGAACTAGGAAGGAAAGTGGAGGAGAACTTACCTGTTGCATCAGGAGAGAGCACAAGCTCCAATTCCAGACCGAGTGAAAGTCACAGGAGAGTGCTTTGCTTTGACAACATCCTACCTCCTCCAGGAGGAAACACCCAGGTTCAGACTACTAAGAGTTTGTCTCAAAAAGAAAAAAGTGAAAACACTTTCTTTGCTGTTGACTCTGCAACGTCCTCTGCTAAGGCACAGGTGACAAAGAGAGAGAAGGAGAAAACACTGCCTAGGATTTTGTGCAAGCCAGAAGTTGGTGGCACCAGAAACGCAGCCGCGAAGGAGCCGCAGCCCGAGCGGAAGGCGGCGCCTGCGGGGCTCCCATCTGACCCCTTCCACAAGACCACAGCAAACAAAGAAAACGAGTTAAGGAGGGATTCTGATGAAAAACAGAAGACCCAGGACCCCACCAAGCTCTCCAATGGCCAACAGAGTGTCAACCTGTGGAATGAGAAAACGGTTGGTGCCGTGCAGGAGCTCAACAAGAAGCAGAGCTCGCTGTCCAACGGCGGCAAGTCTTCTGCGGCCGTTTCTCTGTCTTCAAAGGACCCGAAGCAGCGCGAAGCGGCCAAAGTGCCCGCCCAAGGCCTTTGCCTGTCGAGCCCCTTCGCTAAGCAGTGCGTGGAGATGCTGCAGGACATCCAGTGGCACAGCCCCGCGGGTAAAGCGGCCGAGAACGGAGAGCTGCCGGTGCCGCGGACGCCGTCCGGGGTTGGGGACAGGCACGCGGAGGATACCGCGGACAGCGTCCGCACTCCCACCTGCCGGCGCTTCACCGAGGACAGCACGACCCCCAGGATCATGGTGCCCCCTGCCACACCAGACCTGCCTGCCTGCAGCCCTGCCAGCGAAACGGGCAGTGAGAACAGCGTCAGCATGGCCGCCCACACGCTGATGATCCTGTCGCGGGCGGCCATCGCCAGGACTAGCGCTGCCACCCCCCTCAAGGACAACACTCAGCAGTTCAGATCCCTAAGGAGTGCTGTGAAGAAAAGGAAACTGGAGGACTTGAGTGAGGGAGAGAGGAACTCTCGTTCTGCAAATAGAAAAGACCTTCAGAGCTCTCCAACACCATCAAAAAAGAAGAAAATAAAGGCAAGTAGAGGCATTTGCTTTGTCATGTAAAGCTTTAAATATATAGGACATCTATACTTGTGTTATTTAGAACAGAATGGTTTAGAGGTGCTCATTTCTCAGTGAGGGTGCCAGAGCTCTGGAACAGGCTGCCCAGGGGGGTTGTGGAGTCTCCTGCTCTGGAGACACTTAAGACCCGCCTGGATCTGTTCCTGGGTGACTTGGTCTAGGTGATCCTGCTCAGGCAGGGGGGTTGGACTAGATGATCTTCTAGGTCCCTTCCAACCCCTAATATCTATGAATCTATGAATACAAACCCCCAACATCCTATTTGTATTTGTCAGTTTTACTGTGCCTCTTGAGCCTAGTACAGCCTTGGAATGCAAAAATTCTACTCACTCTCTACACACCTTTGAGAATCAAATTGTTTCTCTCGAGTTTCCAAATTCTAACTTTAGAGTAAGTTTCTAGGTGGAATGTAGGAATTAGGTCAAACTTAGACTCAGCCTGACAGAACTCACACTATTCTTCCATCCTCACTTACCACCAGGACTGGAAACCCACATTTGGTATATTCCCAGTCCCTGTAGTCTACTGCACACCCCTTGGACTTGTGTGGTGAGAGCTGAGAGGTGCTGCCTGGCTGAGGCTCCTCCTCTCACAGCTCTGTTGCTTCCTGCCCTGGAGTTAAACCCAAGTGTTCCTGTGTCTCAGCAGCTGATTTCTGGGTGAGCTTTGTGCAGTTACCTCTACAAAGCAGACTGAAGGGTGAGGGGGAGAGTAGTGCTTAGAGATTCTATAGTATCCCCATTTCTCATATTTAACACAACTCTTCCTCTCCTACAGAAAAAGAAGCTACCAAATTCTTTTCCGGCAGGAATGGACGTGGACAAGTTCTTGTTGTCTTTGCATTATGATGAATGACAAAAAAAAGAGAAGCTGAACTATGACTGCCTAAAGCTGGGTGGTGTTATGCTGAGGTTTTGCATGGGGAAGAGAATTCTAAAGGGTGAGTTGCACTTTCAGTGCACTGAAGTTTCACTTTATAGCAAACTCAAGCTGTTTCTGAAGCAGGTTGCTAAGTGTAAATATCGTTGAGTTGGCATAAGTTTATTTTTGAAAAAGCACTTGCCTAATTCTAGAGCCATTTTAATTTGCAGAACTGTAAATTTGTACAAATGTAATGTAAGAAAAGTTGTATGTTTCCTCTGACACCACGTTGTCTGTGTTCTGCTGCATTCTCTACTCACCCAGGAGGGTGACACTGAAGGCAGGGTGTGTAGTTCCCTGCTCCAAGACACGGGCAGCTAACTTGGCCATCTCCCATTGTTTTGTTGAATTCCCAAGGGACTTAATCTTCAGGTTGTATTAACATTCTCTTATCTCATTACTATCAAACCCATGTTGCAAGGCATTGAATTAATTAACAAAAACACCACTAACTAAACATGAGACCAGTAAAACCTCCACAAGTGTTTCTCATCTAATGAAGCTTTTCCCAAGCCAGCCTTTAATTTGTATAGGCCTCAGCTGTTCACATTTGCTACACAGGATGTTGTTGGGATGCAAAAGCTGTTGTCAAACAGGGTACAGTGTGATGGGTTAACCCTGGTGTTCATCCTCTGATGTGAATACTTGAACTGCAGCAATAGCTAGCCAAGAATTACAGAATATTCTGTTGCAAAAGTCAGCTAAGTGTCACGTGTACTGTTAAGAAAGCATTTGGTAAGTATCACTTTGTGATAGAGAAAAAAAAAATACATCTAATCTTTCTCTTGAATAGAATTTGTCCCCATTTCTTCAAAACAGGCACCAGAGCAGGTCAGCCTGCATTTTAATACATTGGTATGGGTGAAAATTGCCACACTGAGCCTTGCTCCAATACTGAATAATTTTTACTTGTTCTTCTCCATGTTCTATTTCTTCCCTTGTTTTTAAATTACTGAGGTCTTCAAAAAAAAATGCAAGTTTTCATGAAGAGATCTGTACAGCAACAGGGCAATGTTTCAGATAGTATACAAGGATTCCTAAGGAACCAATATTATGCAGTAGATGTTTATATTAAACCCATCCAGTAACTAAATACTGCATAGTATTTACAGCTTGAATAAATATTTTTGTTGTAATAAAAAGTTGTGTGTCTTGCTTAATATTCTGTAAGTCCACTAAGCAGCTTTCTGGATATTGTATAGAAAAGTTATGTTAGTTATTTTTTAAGATAAAGATTTCAGTATTAAACACTAAGTTTTAACAGCAGCAACTGTCAGAGCAGCAGAAGCCATTCTCTTTGCTCCATGGTGCCATTTTATGCTTATTCATATTGTGACAGTGCATGTGTGATATTTTTCAATAGATTTAATATAGAATGTAGCTCTTTGATGGGACAACCCCCACAGGCTTTCAGTTCAGGGGATGTGGTGAAAGTAAAGATGGGAATCCTTATTTCACTTACACTTCCAAAGGAAAAAGCATCTTCAGTTCCAAGCTGCTGGCATATGGCAAGTAATTTTCTTGAAGAGCAGGTGTCAGAGCACCAATGGAGGGGAGTTCTCTTGGATGCAGCATTTAAATCCTATTTATTTATTACCCCTACAAGAACATCCCCTCCCAGAAAGAAGATATTCCACTCCATCCCAGTCTTGAGTATTAATGACTTTTCAATGGCACATGAAAAACCATCCAGCAGTGAGAGAGGAGCCACAGGTAACAAACATCCTTTATTGTCAGCTCTCAAGACACCATCAGAATTTGACATGTTTTACTTACACTGTATAAAAGCTTCCACTGAAAGTAAGAAAAGCCCAGCTGTCTGTGTCAATAATCAATGAAGTTTAAAGAAATTTTAGAATAGCAGAAAGGAATTTATCACTTATTGATAAATAAGATGGAACATGTGCCACTCATCTTGATCAGAGGGTGTTCAAGGCTTTGTATCTAATGCTCTTTGGACCTACAGCTTCTCAATCAGTATTGCAGAAGCACCACCTCCTCCATTGCAAATTCCTGCAAGCCCATACTGTCCCTGTTTCAAGGCATGGGCCATGTGAACAACAATTCTTGCTCCAGACATTCTGAATAAAAGGAAGAAGACAATAGATGGAGCTTAGTTTGAAGGAAAGCCCAAAGAAACCCCATCACCTACACTGAGATGCAATAGAAATTCTTTTTCTCCAGCTCCAGTGCTTAAACAGGAGGAGTTTTGGATGTACACAAACAAAAACCTGAAGTTTCTTTGGGAAAAAGTTACCTGTAAGTCTGTATATTACAAAGTCTTTATATTGCAAAGCTCTTCCAAAGAAGGCAACAAATCTATTGCAAAACCTAAATAAATAATAATTAATTTCAAACAGCTTATTTGCTTGCAGCTTGATACACTGCATTGTGCTGCTTTGATCCTCCTCAGGTGCTACATCAGGCATTTAAATGATGTCATGAGCCTGTCAAAATTCACTTTTAAAGTCAAAAAGAAACATGTTCTCTTGGCAGAAGCAGCTGATACTGCAAAGGAGATGTCAGTATGTCCTGCAGCATTATGCCTTGAAGACAACCATGAAATCCTCCTGCCATGCAGCCTGGCACCCTGGTTCCTTCACATCTGGATTATTATTGTTTATTCTGTCCTATTAATAATTATTTATGACTTAATAATAAATATTTATGACTTAAGTCATCTCTACTCCATACCAGACTTGTTACCCTTCCTGCTTGGGTTAAAGTTGAGAGGAAAGGCATAAAGGTGTTAGCAGTGTGTCTAGAAAACACCACCTGTGTGCAGAGCAAAAACCAGTGCTGCTTGTACTTACCCTATTGGATGCCCAAGAGAGACAGCACCTCCATTAACATTTACTTTTTGGGGATCAATACCCAGCATTTTTATATTGGCCAGCACCACCACACTGAAGGCTTCATTGATTTCCCACATGGCAATGTCTTCTTTCTTCAGGCCTGTCTCACTTAGAATCTAGAAATAATCATAAAAAAAATAATTACTACTAGTAAAAATAGTAATAATTCAGTCTGTTTTGAATCCAGTGACTCAGGCTGCCCCTAGTCTGACTCAAGCTTACATGGAAAAAAAAAAACCAAAATAAAATGGAAGTACTGAAACACAAACTTCTGCTGTCACAAAGAATAACTGGAGAGCAGCCTATACCAAGAATACATGTGTAATATTAAGATTACTGCTACAGTAAATACATTTAAACTGATGCAGGATTGCCTCAGGCCATGGACTTGTCCCCAGTGCTTGTACAAATACAGACCAGTTTGAAAAGAATTTTATTTTCCCTTTGAACCACCCTAGCTGCAAAGCTTCAAAAGTAGCATAAACCAATGTTCTCTTTCCACAGAGCTGGGAGAAATCTGCTACTCTTCAACTCTTCTGATGATCTTCTAGGTCCCTTCCAACCCCTGACACTCTGTGATTCACATTCTGTGCTTGACAAAACCCCCTCAGTTTTATTCCTACCTTGGGAATAGCATGTGCAGGTGCAATTGGGAAGTCAATGGGATCAACAGCAGCATCTGCAAAAGCTGTGAAAAGACAAAAAAAAAAGGGGAAAAAAAAAACCCCAAACAAACTGAAAAGCTGTTCAAAAGACCTTTTGTTTTTACCATGCATGATTTCTGTTTCTGCAAGCAGCAAACCTGGCCAAGATATCTCCATTTTAGTGTCTCAAGTGAGTCACACACTAACATTTTTGTACTGTTCATATTATTCTCTATAGAAAACTTGATGCTCCAAAGCCTGCTGGTATGACACTTGACATTTCAAGCCCTGTTCTGAGGAGATGCAGCTGTAATGCCTAAGGACTCATCTTTTCTGTCCCATGAACAGCAGATAACCAGCCAAACAGGAGTCCCAGTGTGAGGATGGAGTATTTTCCATTGAGCATTCTAGTATTTTCACAGGAGTATTTTCCAGGACTGTACTCAAAAGCAAAATCTCACCTACTATTCGTGCCAGTGGTTTGACTTTCAGTCTCTTGGCTGCCTCTGTAGTCATCAGCACCAAGGCAGCTGCTCCATCATTCAGAGTGCTGGCATTAGCAGCTGTAACAGTTCCTGGGAAAGGTAAGGCATTGTTCAAACACTCTCTGTCTGATACAGCTCAACTATAGCCTGCTAATATTTTTTTTTCCCTTTTACTTTGGACCCCTGACCATAAGCTCTCACCACGTGGTGATACCAGTTCCACTGAGTTAACTAAAAATGAGTTTTCTCCAATCAGTTTGATTAAACAAGTGCAATTACATGTATATTTATCCAAGTGGTGGTTCAGCCTCCACTGAAACACCACCTTGTACTTGCTGCAGACTGAGGCAACAGCTAAACAGAAACCACAGAAGCTGTTTCAGTCTCTTTTAAATAAATGACCAAAACAGTTTTTCACTGGTTTAAGGTTCTGGGAGCATCTGTGAATCCAAAGCAGTTCACAGTTGTGATGTTTCTGCTTTATCTTAGCAAACATTTACAAGTTAAGGGAGTGCTGCTGGGCACTTTTTTCAGGGTACCCTGACAATGAATACCTGCATTAAGTCACTATGTACTTGATAGCAGATAATAGTTGAGCTAATAACTAATAATATTTACCATTTTCTTTCTGGAAAACAGCCTTCAGCTTTGGAACTTTGCTGAAATCAACACGTTTGTATTCTTCATCTTCATTCACTTCTGTATCTGGCTTCCCTGAAATTCAGATTTGGGTCAGTAATTCAGAGAACAGTCCATTCTTGAGGCATTCTAAGACAGTACTTTGATTAAATGCTACCTCAGGCAACTTATTCAGTTAAAAAACAACCCCGACTTGACAAATGCACATCAAGAATACAAAAACTTGAAGAAAAAAGAATAATAAAATCAAATCTGTAAGCAAATTTCTTCACAGCAAATCCATTTATACTTCTTAGTGGCTGAATGAAAGGGAGAAATAATTTCTCTTTAAGGTAATTAATATGGCAATCAAAACACAGATGTCCTCAAGTCATACTAGATAAATTCAATGGTTTGTCTGGTATGGAACACTGAAGAAAAATGTAAAAACAAAACCAGATCACAGGTCACTGACTGCTCTTCATCAGAAAGTTCACAAGGGAATATTCTTAGCTAATCTAAAAATAGCACTACCAAAACCTGCACATTTGAACACCACTGTGTGCTCCAAACACAGTGTTACAGCTTGAAATAAAATTCTTTTTTTTACACTTTTCCACACTACCTTTTTTGGAAATGGTAACAGGAACAATTTCATTTTTCAGGATTCCTGAATCCCAGGCTGTTTTGCTCTTGGTGTAGGATCCTATGGCATAAGTGTCCTGTTCCTCTCTGGAAATAGTGAACTTCTTTGCAGTGTTCTCAGCACAGTTGCCCTTGGAGAAAAGCAGGCACGTTAGGTTCAATTCTCTTTTCAGACTGTTCTTCCCTGATGCTTGTCCTTCACTATCTCCACATCAGTTGTTTTCCAAACCCATCCTCAGTTTGCAGTTGTCTCCAGTTTCAGTCAGCATGCTGATAAGTGAGCATATCAGCTGACTCAAACCTTGAGGGAGGGGAAAATAAGGAACATTTACCATGTGGATATGGTTATAAGCATCTGTCAGCCCATCTTTTACTATAAGGTCTTCCAGCTTTACTCCTCCATAAGGTGTTGATCCTCTGCTCATGGTATAGGGAACATTGGACATGCTCTCCATTCCACCAGCAACCATGACATCCTGCTCAGAGGAAAACAAGAGTTATTAAGAAAGCAGTGAATTCTCCATTATTTTTTTTTTTTAGGAACAAGTATCAGCAAAGGATGAGGAAGAGACAGAGATTTACAAGTACCTGCAGCTTTTACAACTTACTATGTAAAGAGAGGTGACTTATAATATGGTTTTTTTAACACCAAAAAGAGGTGTTAATGATTACTGAACTTGAATTAAGCTGAATCATTATGGGCATTTAAAAATCAGCACACCAAATTGTTTATATGATGATGTTCACTGGCTGAAGTCACTGGGAACCATCACAGTTTGGAGACAGGAAAACCAAACAGCACCACCCCCCTATTATTTATAGCTCTAAGAGACTGCTACCAGCAAAGATGATGAGCTCAGCTGAAAACTCTGCTTCTCTTCAGAGCTCTTGACCTGCATCTGTCAAAAACCAAATGCACAGCTGCTCCCATGGGGTGTAAATTGCTAAATCCAAATGCAGCTCTTGACACAGAGATGCTGGGGCTGGTTCAAAGTCCAGTGACAAGACTTCAGCAACTTCAGCAGGCACTGGCCAAAGTGCCTTTCTCTGCAGAGCAAGCTCTTGCTAAACTCAGATATGCTGTTCTTTGCCTAAGTATTTTACTTTTGTTCTGCAAAAATATACAAAAAGTGCTTTTATCACTTATGAGCCACTTACACTAAGCCAAAAATATATATTGACCTGATAAAATGTTCAGAGAAGGGAAGATGTTGCCAGAATGCTTTAAATACGGAATTTAGAAAAAAAATAAAATAAAAGTATGTCTTTACATTCAAATTTGTCCACATTTTTTGCTGCTTAGCATTTAACTGCTTGCTGAGGATGGTGTGTTCTCCCATCCTCCCATTCAGTGATAGTTTTTCCCCATCATATATAGGATTTTAGAACACAGTTGGCAGAGATGAGCAATTCCATCTCTTCAATAAAAGCACCTATTTGGTGACAACAGATTCTGCTTCTTCTAAAACAATAAAAGAAAGCCTGAAGCATCTCTAATATAATTGGAAATAACATTCCTTTCATATGTATATTTAAGAAATTTAAGTGTTAGTGTCTAAAAGTGAAGATTAAGTGCCTTTCAGCAAAAAACAAGTCTAGCAAAATGTATTTTCAACATTTTTCACACCAGAAAATTGAAAACACCCTTAATTATTCTGTGGGTGTTAAGACCAGAGCAGCAGGGGAAGAGCAGTAGGGAAGAAGATGGAAATACCAAATACCACTCCCCCAAAAACAAAATCCACCTTATTTGCTTAGCTCTAAAAACACATCTGACAATTTCCAACCTTATTTTTCCTTTCCTGTTTTAAACCAATGCACAGATGATTATGCAATTAAGGTTGCACAAGCAAAACCAAAGCTGGCTAATTAGCTTTATTAAGCCAGGCCAAAGCACGGTCCCACATCAAAGAGCACAATCATCAGCAGGGCTGAATTTACACCAGCACTTGTGTGGTTTTTTCCATGAGAGCACTAGAATCCACACACCTGGCTGCCACACATCAGGCTCTGTGCTGCCATCATGATGGATTTCATTCCTGAAGCACACACCTTGTTGACAGTCGTGGTAGGAGTGCGGATGGGGAGCCCTGAGTCAAAGAATCAGAGTCAGAGGAGTTGTGCAAACAACACCTGGATTATCTAAAGGGCAGATGAAACTTCACTGGTGTTTCAGCAAAATAAATACCTGCACCCAACACTGCTTGTCTTGCTGGAGCTTGTCCTTGTCCAGCCTGCAGGACATTACCCATATAAGCTTCTTTCACTTCTTCTGCAGGGATACCTATAAAACAAAGTGGTTTTGATTAAGGATTCTTTGCTCAGCAGGTGCAACTCCCTTCTGTGAACCTTCCCATTAAAGCTGTGGGGCAAAGAGGGATGAAATGTGCCATGAGCAATCTGTGTGCAGGCAAGGGAAGGTGGGACCACTGCTTTCAGCACAAGTCACTTCTGCATCAACTTGAGTGTGTCATAAAACCCCACCCCACAAAATTAGCATGTTCAGGTTTTAATTAGCACGGGTATGCCCCCAAGTAATATTCTTAGAAGCAGCATTTAATTCAGATTGAAATAAATACCAACAGGCAACTTAAGCACCATGATAAAGGCATTAAGAGTGAACCAGCAACAAAAAGCACAGGATCTTCTGTTTATCAAACAACTTAGACTGATGCTGTTCTCAGCCACCTGAAGTTACCCTCCTCACAGAAAAAAAAGCAGTTTAATGTACCTGCTCTGTCAATTGCTCCCTTAATTGCAATGGAGCCAAGTTTATTGGCTGGCAGTGATGAAAGAGATCCTTGGAAAGATCCAATTGGTGTCCGTACAGCACTGGCTATCACCACCTCCTAAGAGGAGAAGCACAGAGTGAAATTCACTCTCTCTCACACACACACACACATGTACACCTGTATTTTTTAACCTGTCCACTTCTTCATTCACCTCAGAGCTCCCGTTTAACCCTGCAACTCATTCAGAGCACTCACTAAAATGCCCTTTATTAGAGCATGCAGCTAATAAACACAAGGGATTCAGACATCTGTGAGCAGCTGCAGGACTACACCTGCCTGGGATCATGCTGGGATGGCTCTCATGGGTGGCATGCAGGCTCCTGGGGAGGGACAGACCAAGGAGACACAGGGCATGGTTGCTCTTTACATGAGAGAACAGCTCGAGTGCATTGAGCTCAGCCTTGGGAATGATGCTGCTTGAAGGGTGAAAGAAAAAAGGTGGTTAATATTTGAGGATACTCAAATACTTACACAACATACTTACATTTAAAGTACGCTGGGATGCATAGCCACGCCTTGGGTGCTTCAAAGCCTGAAAAGAATAAAAATTAAAATCATTTCAGAATTGAAATTTTCAGCATTGAAATTAAAATAATTTCAATAGTGAAGTTTAATTCAATATTGAAAAAATATTGAATTAAATTATTTCAAAAAAATATTTTAAAAATATTGAATTAAACTTCATGAAATGCCTTTTTAAAAAGCATCATCTAGCACAGAGTCTCAACATATCACCTGTGATCTCTTCTGAAAAGTAAACAGGTACTCCTTTAAAACCAAAAAAAACACCTTTTGGCCAAGTCTGCTATGCAAACATATAACAGATGTCTAAACAGGGGAGTGAGTGCTGCTATCTTGACCAGATCTACTAGTCCCTCTGTCTGCTTCTCTGGACTTTGGTTCATTCATTGCTATCTTTAACTTCACTGCTTTTTAAGCAGTGGCAGTGTGTCTACAGTTTGATTCCATGAACAAAAATGAGGGTAATGAATTCAGAATGCTACAATAAACTATTAAAAAAATGTTTATCTAAGGTTGTAACAACCAGCAGAAAGTTTAAGCTCCCCTGGAGTATTGCATCCAGTTCTGGAGCCCTCAGCACAGGAGAGACATGGAGCTGATGGAGCAGGGCCAGAGGAGGCCACAGAGATGCTCAAAGGCTGAAACAGCTCTGCTCTGGGGACAGGCTGAAGGAGCTGGGGTTGTTCAGCCTGGAGAAGAGAAGGCTCTGGGGAGATCTTAGAGCACCTGCCAGTGCCTGAAGGGGCTCCAGGAAGGCTGGAGAGGGGCTGTTTCCAAGGGCCTGCAGTGAAAGGACGAGGGGCAATGGGTTTAAATTAGAGAAGAGGAGATTTAGACTGGATCTCAGGAAGAAGCTCTTGACCTTGAGGGTGGTGGCTCAGTGGCACAGGCTCCCCAGGGAGGTGGTTGAGGCCCCATCCCTGGAGCTATTGCAGGTGAGGTTGGCCAAGGCTCTGAGCAGCCTGGTTTAGTTGAGGGTGTCCCTGCTCCCTGCAGGGGGCTGCACTAGATGCCCTTTGGAGCTCCCTTCCAGCCATAAACACCTTATGATTCTATTCTGTGATTCTAAGTGCAACTGGCATCTCCTAGCAGCGCTCATCCTCTGTGCCTGTTACACACCTGTGTTTGAAAACCAACCAACCAACCACTCTACAGCTGGCAGACACAGCCTTCCCCTTCTGACACAGCAATACAGCCAATCCCTGCAGAGTGCAGCCCGGTGTGGACGGTTTACCTGCCCTTTTCTTCCCAGTACCACCCCCTACACACGAGGGGATCCCCAGTTCTCCAGGCACCACCACCATATGGTGGCTTTTGAGAGCTAAAGCGCTCAGTTCACCACGGAGCTGATGCCCATGGACACACTTTACCCGCTCCCTGCCTCCCCCAGGCCCCGGCCAGCGAAACCCGCGGGCAGCTGCTCCACGTGGGAAGCAGACTCGGGGGCTCCGCAGGGGGGAGAACCGAGCAAAGAGCCAGGGGAGGGACTGCCCGGCCCCGCCACGCTCCCAGCCGCTTCCGAGGCACTGAAAAAACCGCTCTGAAGATCGCGGGTGAAGGTCCCGCCGGGCTCAGCGTGGTAACCAACCCGGGGTCACCCGCCCTTCGCCGACTGGGCAGCCCCAGGCCCTGCAGGCTCCCCTGCTCCACTCTCCCCCGCTGGGGAAGCCGAACTGGGCTCGGTTCCCACCCCTTAACCCGCTACGTGCCGGAGACTCCCTCCTTTCGCCGCGGTGTCGGGGTGGGGTGAGTGGGAGCAGCCTCGCCCACCCCCCGACGTGCGTGTGACCTTGGACGAGTCTTTCCAGGCCCCGCGGCGCGGATGGGGCTGCAGAGAGCCAGAGACAGAAGGGGTTGTGACCCGCCCCGCCCCGCCCGCCTTACCCGCAGCATCTCCGCGCCCGGGCGTCGCCACCGCAGCATCATCATCGCCGCCGCCATCCTCCCGCCGGCCGCCCCTCGTCACCTTCACGGCCGCCCCCACCTCAGCCTATAGACGACGACGCTCCTCCCTTCCCCCAGCACCCATTGGCCCCGGAGCCCGGGGCGGTGCCAAAGCCGCCCCTGCCGTTGGTCGTGCTGGGAGGCGGGTCGCGGTGTCATCGGGGCCGAGCCCGAAGGGGGAGGTATCGAGCCCGGAGAGGGCGGTGCCCGGGCTCGGAGTTGTTCCGGGGGGACCCTGGCTGGGAGGTGCCGGTCGGAGCCCGGTAGTTACCGCAGCAGCCTTCGCGGAGCAGCCGGTGCCTCTCGGAACGCATCGGCGCGTTCCTCTGCTCGCCGGTGCTGCCGCTTGAGGAGCTGCTGTTGGCGGGGCGAGGTCACCGCAGCCCGGCTTGGTTTTATAGACTAGCTACGAACCGTATCGAGGCGTGAAAAATCCCGACGGGGCGAGAAGCAGCTCCCAGCTCTGCCTCCCGCCCCCCAGGGGAGGGGGGAAAGTCGGAGGCTGTGCCCCTGGGCTCTAGCTATGACTTTTCCAGAGCAGTCAGCAGCATAATTCCCCTTCAGTTCTTTGTTGTGCAGCCCTGGTAACAACGTGAGCTCGGAATGCAAAGCTGGCTGTGAACTGTGGTGGCAGCTGCCTCTGCAGATATGTTGGTACCTGCTGGACTCCAGCTCGTAGCAGTTCCAGTGTTCCCTGCACTCCACCCCTCCATGGTCTCTGAAAATGGATTTTTAGATAGAGGCCAGTGTTTGAATCTCTGCAGCTGTCTGCCTGACAGCACTTCTTACAGTTCATTTACACCTTTCCTTCCCTTTGGACCACTTAACAACAGAAAAGAAATCCCTGCTGCCTTCCCTTCATTCTTTCAGCATCGCTTCTCACCACAAATAGTTCCCTTACAGGGGCTTCAGATCACACAGACCTTGGAGCACAGGCTGCAGCTGAAGTTACACCAGAGAACTGGCACCAGAGGAGTCCAGAGAGAGGGGCTGGAGCAAAATTCCTCTGAGGAGCAGCTCTGGGAAGCAGTGGTGTTGATCCTGGAGAAAAGGAGGCTCAGAGCTCATCCCTCTCTCCACCTACCAAGAAATGTTGCAGAGGATGACACCAAAACCCCTTGCTAAAGGAGGAGGCTTTTATATTACATTTTTATTTTGCAAGAAAATAAATTATACAACTTAAAAAATAAAATTCAAAAATTAAGCAGTACATCAAAATAGTTCAGCTGGACTGCCATACAGAAACTACCACCAGTCAAAATTTTACAGCATTATTATCTTGGTAGTGGCACACATTCAAAATTGTAAATACCATACATAGATATTACAACTTAGGAAACTCAAGTTTTCTCAACACTCCAGACTACAGATAGTGTATATGACAGGAAAGCTTTTGTGTTTTGTTTCTTTCACAAATGTGACCTCAAATAATTACAAAGGTAGCATCCCAGTCATTTCGGATGAAAATAGAAAAGAGTTTAAGATAGCAAATCTTTCTGTAAAACTAGCAAATTTTTGCCAATTGTGTTGTTGAAATCTGCACTTTGCAGGACAATGGCATCCCAATGCAAATAAATGTTCACATGAATGTTCAGAACACTGATATTGAGCTTCTCAAGGTGAAAACTGGAAAATCACATTGGCTTTTGGAAATTAACTGCATTACAGTGGTAACAAATTAAAAAGATGAGTAAAAATAAGGAGTAGGGACACCAAATGTGGAAAGAGGAAAATGGAAGACTTCAGAATTGAAAGAGATCATCATCAAGTGTTGGGACAGAGAAAGATTGAACAGTGTTTCTTAATTAAACCCATTAAGGGTGAATCTTTTCCTCCCTCTCCTCTAGCAGATCTCATTCTGTAGCTATTTCACCGTGGCAGTGTGTGTGTGGCAACATGGTTTTCAGATGCAGCACCTCTGTAAAGCTGGGTCTTTGGACATAAATATATTTTCATAGCTAAAAATTGCAGCCTTCAAAGTGCGTTGTTGCCATATTGCAAGTGAAGAAACAGTTCCTTTCCATTTCCATCTGGACTCACCCCTCCCCAAAAGAAGTTTCCCCCAGGTGATGCTAGCTTGAAGGGCATACTGGTGAAAAGTGACCTGATGAAGGATGCTAAACTCAATTCTGCATCTGGAACAGTTTTGCTGGTGTGAGCTTCAGGTTGGATAAAAACCAGACCTCCATTCCTGGCATGTATTTAAGGAAAAAAAAAAGCCCATGTCATAGGCACGTTATCAAATCTATTTCTGCAGCTCAGGTGTTGAGAAATTAATGACATTTAGCTTGTAGTATTTTCTGGTAGTTGAGGGAACACTTNAGCCGGTGCCTCTCGGAACGCATCGGCGCGTTCCTCTGCTCGCCGGTGCTGCCGCTTGAGGAGCTGCTGTTGGCGGGGCGAGGTCACCGCAGCCCGGCTTGGTTTTATAGACTAGCTACGAACCGTATCGAGGCGTGAAAAATCCCGACGGGGCGAGAAGCAGCTCCCAGCTCTGCCTCCCGCCCCCCAGGGGAGGGGGGAAAGTCGGAGGCTGTGCCCCTGGGCTCTAGCTATGACTTTTCCAGAGCAGTCAGCAGCATAATTCCCCTTCAGTTCTTTGTTGTGCAGCCCTGGTAACAACGTGAGCTCGGAATGCAAAGCTGGCTGTGAACTGTGGTGGCAGCTGCCTCCGCAGATATGTTGGTACCTGCTGGACTCCAGCTCGTAGCAGTTCCAGTGTTCCCTGCACTCCACCCCTCCATGGTCTCTGAAAATGGATTTTTAGATAGAGGCCAGTGTTTGAATCTCTGCAGCTGTCTGCCTGACAGCACTTCTTACAGTTCATTTACACCTTTCCTTCCCTTTGGACCACTTAACAACAGAAAAGAAATCCCTGCTGCCTTCCCTTCATTCTTTCAGCATCGCTTCTCACCACAAATAGTTCCCTTACAGGGGCTTCAGATCACACAGACCTTGGAGCACAGGCTGCAGCTGAAGTTACAGCAGAGAACTGGCACCAGAGGAGTCCAGAGAGAGGGGCTGGAGCAAAATTCCTCTGAGGAGCAGCTCTGGGAAGCAGTGGTGTTGATCCTGGAGAAAAGGAGGCTCAGAGCTCATCCCTCTCTCCACCTACCAAGAAATGTTGCAGAGGATGACACCAAAACCCCTTGCTAAAGGAGGAGGCTTTTATATTACATTTTTATTTTGCAAGAAAATAAATTATACAACTTAAAAAATAAAATTCAAAAATTAAGCAGTACATCAAAATAGTTCAGCTGGACTGCCATACAGAAACTACCACCAGTCAAAATTTTACAGCATTATTATCTTGGTAGTGGCACACATTCAAAATTGTAAATACCATACATAGATATTACAACTTAGGAAACTCAAGTTTTCTCAACACTCCAGACTACAGATAGTGTATATGACAGGAAAGCTTTTGTGTTTTGTTTCTTTCACAAATGTGACCTCAAATAATTACAAAGGTAGCATCCCAGTCATTTCGGATGAAAATAGAAAAGAGTTTAAGATAGCAAATCTTTCTGTAAAACTAGCAAATTTTTGCCAATTGTGTTGTTGAAATCTGCACTTTGCAGGACAATGGCATCCCAATGCAAATAAATGTTCACATGAATGTTCAGAACACTGATATTGAGCTTCTCAAGGTGAAAACTGGAAAATCACATTGGCTTTTGGAAATTAACTGCATTACAGTGGTAACAAATTAAAAAGATGAGTAAAAATAAGGAGTAGGGACACCAAATGTGGAAAGAGGAAAATGGAAGACTTCAGAATTGAAAGAGATCATCATCAAGTGTTGGGACAGAGAAAGATTGAACAGTGTTTCTTAATTAAACCCATTAAGGGTGAATCTTTTCCTCCCTCTCCTCTAGCAGATCTCATTCTGTAGCTATTTCACCGTGGCAGTGTGTGTGTGGCAACATGGTTTTCAGATGCAGCACCTCTGTAAAGCTGGGTCTTTGGACATAAATATATTTTCATAGCTAAAAATTGCAGCCTTCAAAGTGCGTTGTTGCCATATTGCAAGTGAAGAAACAGTTCCTTTCCATTTCCATCTGGACTCACCCCTCCCCAAAAGAAGTTTCCCCCAGGTGATGCTAGCTTGAAGGGCATACTGGTGAAAAGTGACCTGATGAAGGATGCTAAACTCAATTCTGCATCTGGAACAGTTTTGCTGGTGTGAGCTTCAGGTTGGATAAAAACCAGACCTCCATTCCTGGCATGTATTTAAGGAAAAAAAAAAGCCCATGTCATAGGCACGTTATCAAATCTATTTCTGCAGCTCAGGTGTTGAGAAATTAATGACATTTAGCTTGTAGTATTTTCTGGTAGTTGAGGGAACACTTAACTCCTCAGCTTCTAGCAACCTGTTGCCTTTGCATACACTCCAGCTTCCTGAATGAACTTTTATCTGAGATGCAGCCACTTAAACTTCTCAGATCTGACAGCTTCAAAATCAGCATTTTCAATCTTCTTTGCAACTTTTTTTTTTTTTTTCATTAGAATTTTCTCATGTTCAAATAGTTGTGATGACCTATTGAATAGTGCTCTGAGGCAGTCACACTGGCATGTATGTGACAGAGCATGCAGCCTGCTAAGGGTGCAAACTCACTCCTGGAGAGTTTGCTTTCAGCCACTCTCACTGTGTGTGCTCTCCTGCAACCACGTGAAAGCAAAACTCCTCCTCTTACCTACTGCAAAGGTTTTCTTCTGGACTACAGTTAATTGTGTCCTCTTCCCACTTTCAATCATCAAAGAGACCCTTAGACATTCAACTGGCTAAAAAAAAAAGCACATAATTTAAATTTCTAGAATATTAATACAGAACTGAGTGAAGCACAACTTACCTTCTGTCCCAGGACAGGCACTCTGCTCCAGTGACTCACCAGTTACCAGTCCAGTACATGCTGGGACATTTCAGAGCAGCAGAGAGGCAGGCAGTGTCAAACAACTACTTCAGATGATTGAAAGTAGAAGAGGTAACATTAAAAAGTTGACATTTTTGATGGGTATTTGGCACTCTCTCTGCATACACTAAGCAGGGAGTCTTTTCTTTATCCATTTTTGTTGGAATTTTATTTCCTACCCTGCCAGTTTCAAAATAAAAATGTTTGTTTTTCATATAAAGCTGTCAACTTCTATGCAACAAACCAGTCAAAATCCAAGCGGATTAACCTTGGATCTATGGATAAAGTTACCAATGAGGAATTAGTACAGGGATCTTCAAGTGTTATTTTCTTTCTGGGGGAACTGTGCATTAATTACTCTTTAATGCATTCAGACATAGGTAGCCATACTTAACTATTTGGAATACAAATATTAAATGTACAAGGAAATACACTTAATATTTCTGTTGAGTATAACAGACCCACCCATGAAAACTGCAGTATCATTCAAGAAAGCTTTACCTTCTCAAAAAGGATTGCAGCAAATCAACTGTCCAAATAAAGTAACAAATCAGGTAGATCCACAATTGTTTGCAAACAATTTAAAAAAAATAATTTTAAAACAATGTTCTCTTGCTTAAGGAAAAATATCACCCATGACTTTGAATTATTTTGATGTCACTTAGGTGTTAACTATTAAAATCCAGTTACTAGATTGAAGCACTGCTCTAGCCAACAGGTTTTAACTGTAACAAATACTATCAGTTGTGATGTGTTTGTGTCTCTCAAATGTTATTACATAAAAAGGATCAAAGGTGGACAGTACTTTACTCTGTTGATCCAAAACATAAAAGTGAAAGTGCTACTTCTAGTCCTAATTGCATTAAAAAAAAACAAACACCCCCCCTCCCCCCAAAAAACCAACAAACCAACCAACCAAAACAAATAACAAAACAAACCCAAACCCAAAATAAAACTAATAGCAGTTCCTCAGTGCATTCTTTTTTTTTTTCAGTATTTTTTTTTTCCTTGTGCAAGTACTGGTCATCTAAAAACCCAAACCTGTGTTCTTCCTGGTGGGTAGAAATCAAATCTACTTTTAAAAAGTTCACAATGGGCTCTTCATGAATGCAAGTTTCCCACAAAACAGCATGCTGTTAAAAGTGTGCAACATGAAGGGAATGCCATCATGCTAGCTGAATGAGATTGGCAAAATATAGTCCTCTGTAAGGTAAGGCAGGGATTTTAATAGGTCATGAAAAGTCAAAGCAAGTCCTTCTGCAGCACAAATTGTTGCAGCAGTCTGTCCAAAGCACCTTCCATTTCTGCTCACAGAATCCTGCAGAGTCCCAGTTATGCCATGTAGATGAAGGTGTTGATGTCTGACTCATCTCTTCTGATGTATTTGTGCTCTATAAGCCACTCGATTTGCTCTTTTATCATTTTCTTCTGTGGCAAGAACATGTTTTTCAATATTTCTACCAGTTCAGTCTGAAGCTGGGCGTTGGTGATTTTCTTCCTCATTTTCATGATTTGGATGATAGCCTCCTGGGGGGGGAAAACAAGAGAAAAAACAATAAATGGATGAAGTGACAAAGCGAACACAGCACTAGCAGGTTGCTGGTAAGGCAAGGCAGCAAGGAAATCTATGTTTTGCCTGATAAATCAGATATNTGCAGTGCCTTTGGTGACTGCAAACTTGCCTTTCTAGGTATTTCTGTGGGTAGGAGAACAGCCTTTCCTTCAGCTTGTGTTTTAGACTATGGGACAGAGAGGATAGAGCTGCTTTTTTGGGTCCCCTCCTTTTCTGCTTTGTGGATTGGGTGTTGAAAATAGCCAGTGATGTTAAGTGTACCATGGAAATCCATATACAGGGAATTGTTCTGGGGAGAAAATGAGAATTTATGCATAGGATCAACAAAGGTAGGGTCACAGAATTTGTGTCGGTGAGCAACCTGTTGATGCACTTATCTCTAGGGCCAAGTTTCATCTGCATAGGTGGTGTTTAAACACAGATAAATACTATTAGTTGCTTTTATTGGGCTAAATATGAGTTCTTACTTCTGCACAGGTGGAACTAACAGGACACAGCATTTTTGACTTCACTCATCCATGTGACCATGAAGAGATTCGGGAGAACCTGAGTTTGAAAAATGGTAATAACGAAAACAGAAAAGAGTTGCTGTTAATTTCTAAATAACCAAATGAAGCACTTGATTGACAATAGAGATCTGTTAGTCATGCTAAAGGGAATTTTTATTCCTAGAGTTGTCATTAACTGTTATGCAATACTTTGCAGATTTGTTTTGTTTTGCTAAATGTTGCTTTTATATGATAGCACTAAGAACTTGTTTGTTTAGTGTTTTCATTCCATCAGTTGAAGACAAGCATTATGTTTTCACTGGTAACACTTTGCACAGATTTATGTACTACAAGCTAAAACACAAAGTTCTATTTAAGTTCCACTTAAAGTTTTAGGTCTGAGTTCTACAAACTGCTCCTCAATGGTCCATGCATCTTTGATGGTCTCTGTAGGTAAATTATCTGAGAATATAGAATAGTCTGTTATTTCTATTGAATCCTCATACTTATAAATAGAAGCTGTCAAGAGGCAGAACTGAGAAAACTCTTTTGCCATTTTCCTTATACAGGTCCAGGCTTTGGAAAGAAAAGCAAAGAGATGTCAACTGAGCGTGACTTCTTCATGAGGATGAAATGCACCGTTACTAACAGAGGCAGAACTGTTAACCTCAAGTCTGCCACATGGAAGGTACTGTGTTTTAGCTATAAGTGGCTTTGATCTAAAAAGACATTTTGACATGTAGAGAAAGTACATTCTAAGTTGGTTTTCCATTTAAAAACCACGATTTCAGGTTTTGCACTGCACGGGACAAGTTAAAGTGTATAACACCTGCCCTCCTCACACTCTGTGTGGGTACAAAGAGCCTCTTCTCACCTGCCTTATCATCATGTGTGAGCCTATTCAGCATCCTTCAAACATCGATATCCCTCTGGACAGCAAGACCTTCCTGAGTCGGCACAGCATGGACATGAAATTCACCTACTGTGATGACAGGTAATGTCACTGATTCTTCCTTTCCATGGCTGTTTCTATCTTCTTGAACAGGACAAGAAGTCCTTCCAAATGTCCTTCTGTGTGGACCTGGTAAGCACGGATGAGAAGTAGTCTATTACCAAGATAGCTGTTCAGTGGCTTGCATGAGCCCAGCTCCATCTTGAAACCTCTCAAGAATGAAGGTGAAGTTAAAGTTAATTCCTTTAGTTATAACACAGCACATGATTTTTACTTTTCAAGCATCATCTTACATTAAACTGAACTCCTGGTTCACGGAGAAGAGGGTTCCTTCTGTAAAGTCTTTGGGTGAATTGACTTGAGGTTCATACAATAAAACCTGACGTTTCAGCTTTGGAAATGCTACAAGAGACTACNGGGGGGGGGAAAACAAGAGAAAAAACAATAAATGGATGAAGTGACAAAGCGAACACAGCACTAGCAGGTTGCTGGTAAGGCAAGGCAGCAAGGAAATCTATGTTTTGCCTGATAAATCAGATATAAACTGCATTTTTTAGCCTAAGTAGATACTGGATTCCTTTTATAAAGAAGCTGAGAAAGGAAAGGAGTGAAGCACTGGCAAGATTGAAGAGATACAAGGAGAATCTGCAGCTAAATCTTACACCTAGAGTGTGATCTGATACCCAGTCACTCCTTGAGCAGTGATTTGTGATATACCTTGTGAACACCTCATGAGGTGCAAGCTTAATGTGAAATTGGGACTTGCAAGGAGCTTTCATTTCTTAAATAAACCAGGCACTCAGTAGTCCTTCTGCTGGAAGTACAGCCAGGATTTTAAGTCAAGTGGTAGAATTCAGTGTGCATGGCCTGGGATATCATCTGACAGAACAGAGCTGCAAATTTGAAGGTACAATGGGACTTCTGAGACTTCATTGTAGGTAATGGTCTCTGAAAAAAATTAATGTTTTGGGGTTTTTTTAGAATTTTCAGCTCAGATGTGACAGGAGTACCTGGCTGAATGAAGGACAAGCAGCCACAAAGCTGCAGTCTGTGCATCCACAACCTGGTGCATGAGAACAGGGGGCTGGCAACTGCAAGTGCACAAAATACACGTGAAATCCAGTCTTCACCAAGGATCTGAGCTGAACAGCACTGTCAGTTCTCATGGGATTGCAAAGCATCCAGCTCACCCCCCAACACCCAGTTGCAGACAGCATGCAGGAGTGAGAACACACCCAAAGAGATGGGGAAATTCTCTGTTCCTCTGTTAGTTTACTTGCCTGGGTTCTTAATATTCTTAGCTGGACTATTCCTTCATTCTCCTCTTCCCTCATTCTCTCTGTAGTCAGTTGCAAACGACCAATCAAGTTGATCTTGCCCCTTTTCTGAACTTTAGCATTTTTTCTGCAAAAGGTGTATTGTGTGAAAATAAGCAAAAAACAAAAAAATACACTTTTAATTAAGGAATTCCTGTTAAACTTCAAACTACAGTAGCAAGGAGTACCATATATAAATCATCCATCAGCTGAAACTGACAGTGTTGAAAAGATGAGAGGTTACCAGCACTATTTGAAAGATAAATGTATTTCTGTTTAATGATAAAATAAAGAGGGTTCTTTGGAGGATGTATTTACAATGAAGTCCAGAAAATTGGGCGAGTTAATATCCCATCAAAAGAACTGTCTGTCTCATTATTCTAACAAAAAGACTGATGGAATTTGTCAGTGGTCACCCAGAAACTTTCTGTACAGCCTGTCTCTTGTCACACCCTCTCATCACTTCCCAAAGCCCGTGATCCTGACCACAGGAGCAAACATCATGGCCCTGGGCAAGAAATTAAACCCCAGTAAAGCAGATCTGTCACCCTTCTCTCTTCCCACAGATCCATATGTCCAGCTGCTGCTGAGAATCAGGCTCAGAATATGAGGTTACTAGCAAGGAGTCAGTTCTAATCATAGTCCTTGGTAAGAAAGAGGGGCAAAACCCAAAGTAAACCATGCTGAGTGTCAAATAGAACCTTTAGATATTCTCTTTTTGTATTGTCTTATGCTCTGGAGGATTTCAAAGACCAGCAAAAGATTCTTTTAGGTGCAATTCTCACTGAAATACACTCCTCTCTGCTGAAAGCCACACCCAAAGCCCCATTTTTGACATTAAGAACTTAATAATATGTCACTGTCACTCCCTTTTTTAACTTAACTGCTTAAAACTCTATGTGAATGTAATGATCAATACACTACTGCTCTGCTTGCATGAGCCCAGCTCCATCTTGAAACCTCTCAAGAATGAAGGTGAAGTTAAAGTTAATTCCTTTAGTTATAACACAGCACATGATTTTTACTTTTCAAGCATCATCTTACATTAAACTGAACTCCTGGTTCACGGAGAAGAGGGTTCCTTCTGTAAAGTCTTTGGGTGAATTGACTTGAGGTTCATACAATAAAACCTGACGTTTCAGCTTTGGAAATGCTACAAGAGACTACAAAGAAAAGGGGGGAGGGGGGGGAAGAATGAAAATAAAACACCAGACATTCTAAACAGAAACAATTACTGTTCAAAAACATAGCTCACTGCTGTGCAGACTGGAGTGGGAAGCAGGCAGCCTTGTTTGGAGCTGTCAGAGGGTGACACAAATACACCAGTAAAACCAGAGAGGGGACACAATTTATCAAATCACCTTCTGAAATGGGGGAGCATAAGTAAAATCATGAGTAAAATCCATGAACTCACAGCTACAGAAGTGATGTCTGATTTATGTGATTTATTTCTTATTCTTCAAAACTAATTAATTAGAAGTTTGATAGAGCAAACACTGGTTATTTTTAAGTCATCAGATTTCCTAGAATTAGACCAGTCCCACTCCACAAACCACAATGAAAACTGCATGCTTTAGGCACATATGATCAAAAAAGATCTTGCTGTTCCCAAAAGCTTAAGTTCTAGAATACTGGGTAGAAAGAATGTGTTAACATCAAGGCTGTGTGTGCTAAGCAGTAGTGCAAGAAGCCACCATTACAACTGATTAGTGAGAAAGGGATTCACATTTCAAAGTGTTATCTGACAGCTCTTTAAAAATACTACTCCAGTATTTCAGTGTACAAAAAATAAGAAAAAAATATCTGTTGAAAGGGAAATACCCATAAAGTCCTCCTAAGTTCTGCATCAGGGAGTTCAGTTGCCAGTTTCAGGTTTTCAAAGCTGATCTTCTCTCTGGGTCTTTGGTTCCATGCAAACAGCACAGCTAGCTGAAATGTTGTCACCTCCAAGTCATACTGGCCAACCTCATTTTTAAATGTGATCTGTGAAAANGAGAACACACCCAAAGAGATGGGGAAATTCTCTGTTCCTCTGTTAGTTTACTTGCCTGGGTTCTTAATATTCTTAGCTGGACTATTCCTTCATTCTCCTCTTCCCTCATTCTCTCTGTAGTCAGTTGCAAACGACCAATCAAGTTGATCTTGCCCCTTTTCTGAACTTTAGCATTTTTTCTGCAAAAGGTGTATTGTGTGAAAATAAGCAAAAAACAAAAAAATACACTTTTAATTAAGGAATTCCTGTTAAACTTCAAACTACAGTAGCAAGGAGTACCATATATAAATCATCCATCAGCTGAAACTGACAGTGTTGAAAAGATGAGAGGTTACCAGCACTATTTGAAAGATAAATGTATTTCTGTTTAATGATAAAATAAAGAGGGTTCTTTGGAGGATGTATTTACAATGAAGTCCAGAAAATTGGGCGAGTTAATATCCCATCAAAAGAACTGTCTGTCTCATTATTCTAACAAAAAGACTGATGGAATTTGTCAGTGGTCACCCAGAAACTTTCTGTACAGCCTGTCTCTTGTCACACCCTCTCATCACTTCCCAAAGCCCGTGATCCTGACCACAGGAGCAAACATCATGGCCCTGGGCAAGAAATTAAACCCCAGTAAAGCAGATCTGTCACCCTTCTCTCTTCCCACAGATCCATATGTCCAGCTGCTGCTGAGAATCAGGCTCAGAATATGAGGTTACTAGCAAGGAGTCAGTTCTAATCATAGTCCTTGGTAAGAAAGAGGGGCAAAACCCAAAGTAAACCATGCTGAGTGTCAAATAGAACCTTTAGATATTCTCTTTTTGTATTGTCTTATGCTCTGGAGGATTTCAAAGACCAGCAAAAGATTCTTTTAGGTGCAATTCTCACTGAAATACACTCCTCTCTGCTGAAAGCCACACCCAAAGCCCCATTTTTGACATTAAGAACTTAATAATATGTCACTGTCACTCCCTTTTTTAACTTAACTGCTTAAAACTCTATGTGAATGTAATGATCAATACACTACTGCTCTGCTTGCATGAGCCCAGCTCCATCTTGAAACCTCTCAAGAATGAAGGTGAAGTTAAAGTTAATTCCTTTAGTTATAACACAGCACATGATTTTTACTTTTCAAGCATCATCTTACATTAAACTGAACTCCTGGTTCACGGAGAAGAGGGTTCCTTCTGTAAAGTCTTTGGGTGAATTGACTTGAGGTTCATACAATAAAACCTGACGTTTCAGCTTTGGAAATGCTACAAGAGACTACAAAGAAAAGGGGGGAGGGGGGGGAAGAATGAAAATAAAACACCAGACATTCTAAACAGAAACAATTACTGTTCAAAAACATAGCTCACTGCTGTGCAGACTGGAGTGGGAAGCAGGCAGCCTTGTTTGGAGCTGTCAGAGGGTGACACAAATACACCAGTAAAACCAGAGAGGGGACACAATTTATCAAATCACCTTCTGAAATGGGGGAGCATAAGTAAAATCATGAGTAAAATCCATGAACTCACAGCTACAGAAGTGATGTCTGATTTATGTGATTTATTTCTTATTCTTCAAAACTAATTAATTAGAAGTTTGATAGAGCAAACACTGGTTATTTTTAAGTCATCAGATTTCCTAGAATTAGACCAGTCCCACTCCACAAACCACAATGAAAACTGCATGCTTTAGGCACATATGATCAAAAAAGATCTTGCTGTTCCCAAAAGCTTAAGTTCTAGAATACTGGGTAGAAAGAATGTGTTAACATCAAGGCTGTGTGTGCTAAGCAGTAGTGCAAGAAGCCACCATTACAACTGATTAGTGAGAAAGGGATTCACATTTCAAAGTGTTATCTGACAGCTCTTTAAAAATACTACTCCAGTATTTCAGTGTACAAAAAATAAGAAAAAAATATCTGTTGAAAGGGAAATACCCATAAAGTCCTCCTAAGTTCTGCATCAGGGAGTTCAGTTGCCAGTTTCAGGTTTTCAAAGCTGATCTTCTCTCTGGGTCTTTGGTTCCATGCAAACAGCACAGCTAGCTGAAATGTTGTCACCTCCAAGTCATACTGGCCAACCTCATTTTTAAATGTGATCTGTGAAAAGAATGGCCATTTTACTCACAAGCCTTTCTGGCTCACAAGTTTTCTTGCTATTAGAAACTGTACCCAAAACACTTACAATTCCATTGGACATGAGGTGGTGCCAGTGCAGTTTTCTACCACTGTGATTCTTTTTATAAAACTCTTCAACTTCTGGGATGAGATCTTCTAATTCCGTGGGCAGGGAGACAAACACCTTCTCAGAACTTCTGGACCAGGCACCAGCATTTAAAATTTTAATATTCACAGAGTCAGCTGGAAGATGATTTGGGATTATTTGAATCACCAGGTGTAAACAAAATGCTTCTTTGTTTTGGTGGTTTTTTTTTCTACTCTAAATACACTAACAGAAAACTGAATTTTCATCAAGTAGCAAGGTGTCTACATGAAGGTACTCTATTTATGTCCTGCTGGCTTTCTGCCAGCATCACTGATTGAAATCTCTGTTCTTCCTGCTTGCCCTGATGCAGCTTTATAGCTAATGCTCATAAGCACTACTCAAGGGTTTTCAGCAGTGGCAGGTCCCAAAATGGCTGCTCCTCAGGCTCTCTCATCAGTGAAATTTAAATTCAGAAAACCTGATTTCAGCTCTTCACAGCATGCATCCAGCTCTCCTGCTGGCAGGTAAGGGAGGAGCACAGCATGAAGCACTCATGAATAGCAAGGAGGGGAGAAAGGGAGCAGTTCAGGCATTCATCTGGTTGATACTGATTCAAGCTCCTGCTTGGAATTTCTCTACAAGGCCAGGGAGTCTGTATCTACAAGATTGCTCATAATGGAAACCCACAGTAACTTACAGAATGCTGTAGCTCCAGTGTCAACTGCAAGAGAAAGCAGAGTCTACATACACTTCCAATCTAGGGGTAACAATTCCCTGAAGACTATGTGTAATCTGCAGTTGGTATAATTTTTAACTCAAGCTTCATTAGAACTCTTTTTCACAAAGAGAAATGAAAAATAGAAAATCATTAGAAAACAATACCTGGTAAAGCAAGTTTATTGTTTTTGTGCATTTCTTTGAAGGCCTGGTTCAAGTCTTCAGACACTTTGATATCTTGGAACATTCTAGCCAGCTTGTTTACATAGTCTGCTGGCATTCCTACTTCCTTAAAAAGAAAAAAGAATGCTCAACTATAGCAGACATATGATCAAAAAGCTTGAGTTTTAAAATAATGAACTCAGAAAAAAAAGATTAAGAACTTTCAAAGTATCATCACTTTACAGTAACAGTTAATCTGCAATTCAATAGGAAGGGTTTTTTGCATTGGTTGTTAAGTAATCACCCCTGAAGGGCATATTATGATTATTTTAAAATCCAAGTGTTTAAGAACATCTGTGGGCATTAAGGAATCAAGGAGTTCTGACATTTGAAGTCATGTTTAAGACATTCTAATTTATGTAAACTTTTACAATTAGAACATATCTTGAACTATTTAGATACCTAGACAAGTACAATGCATTTTTCTCATTTACATATGGACTAAGGAAGCCTTCAGATGTGAAATATTTTTAAATTAGATAGATGTCAGGGTACTTACTCTGAGCCATTCCACCATGTTCTCCTCAATTTCACTATCAGCTGATATATCCAGGATCAGTCGTCTCGTTAAGTGAGCTTTGTGATATCTCATGAAAACATCTTTATTCTGTACATATTTAAGTACCAAAAGCTGTCAAAAGAAGATTTATTTGCATTGTCAGGCAAGTCTTTGGATGCTGATCTAATGCCACTGTAGACTATGAAGTGAAAAGGCACCTGACATTGCCTGATGAGCAACTGTGTTATCAGCTATCAGTGTTTCAAAAATCAAGGCCTCAACCCACGTTAAGGAAATAAACCAAACAAATTAATTCTTCAGAATAACTGAGAAGTAGAAAGCAAAAACCTACCACTTCTTTTAGCTTTGCTTCAATTTCTTCAGAGGTCAGTTTTTTGCTTAGTGGTGTTTTTCTTAGCAACATGTCACAATAATTAGCAAGAAGCTCAGGGCACTTGGATTCAGGCTGGGTTTTCAATCCAACACTAAAGAAAAGAAGAAAACAAATCTTTAAACTCTTCAAGATCCTGTCAGCAATTAAAAATTACCAAGTTCCATATTCTTAGGCTGAACTTAATGGCAGAAGTTGAGCAGGATCAAATGCTTGCAGAGGAAATGCAAACATCAGCAGAGACTAAAAATCTCCTCTAATTAATAAAATTAATTCTGATTTTGAATTTAAACAGCCTGCTATTCACTGATGCACTGCCATGTGAAGAGTGTCTTTACATTAAGGAATTTCAACCTTGGGTAAGAACACAAAGCACCTGTCAACAGTGCTACTTTTTGAAGAGATATTTTAAAAGAGAAGTTCAGTTTTAAGATAATTTCAGTTGATATGGCTTACCCCTTTTGCTTCAATGGCAATTCAAGTTTAAATATTGTAGCATCATTCACAACTGCTTTGTATGCCTGAAAAATAATTACAGATTATTAGTGCTCCCTTCAATTTCCATCTTTACCACAGCAATCAGAAAAGCTGACTCTTTTTAGATTACTGTCATATGAAATTAAGCCAAATATTTTTCTTAGCCCAAAGTTAGCAGATATAACAGTCCTAGAACTCCATTTCCCATTGAAGATTCCCAAATGATGCACTGAGTTTTCATTTTTTTTCTATTAATTAAAAGCTGATAGGATGTTTCATCAATATTTTAGTTTGCATATTTACTAGAGTAAGAGCAGATTCCAGATGGAACAGTGACAGGGCACAGAGATTTCAGGGACATCATGCTATCAATGACAACAATTCTAAACTGGAAAAAAAAAAAGAACCACATACCTTATCTCTTGCAGTGAGAAATCTTGGATCATCTTGAAAAGCTTCTTTAACCAACTTACTAAATCGATTAAATAGTGTGAGCAACTGCTCTACATATTTCTCAGAATCCTGAAGTGAAGGAGGTAAAAAATAAAGTAATAAAAACAAGAATCCATAGAATTCAGTGAGTTTAACATATAAATTCCCTTCTCTGTAATAATCTAGCATCCTACAAAGGAGCATTTTACATTTACTTTCTGTACTGAAAAACTCTACATCATCTCAGCCTCAAGTCAGACTTCTAGGATAGTATTTCTGATATACAACTTTTTAATATAGAAATACGGAAAAAAGATCACACAGTTTTCAAATACTGCATAACAGCTTCTAAAAATCAAAATAGGTTTTCAAGAACCAATAAAAGGCACATCCTAATTTCTGCAGATGCTCAAGTGTTCTTAAACCCAGAGAAAAAGAAGATTAAAACCTTAAACTGAACAGTGAGGAAAAAAAATCTTTTAATTTCCACACTGAGCTACCACTCTCAAATTTAAATCAGACTTCAAGAGGAAGTCAGAATTCTGAAATAATGAATTTTTAATTCTTCCTTTTTAATCAAGATGCAAACACAGTCCTACTATAGAAGCATCCCATGTATTTAATTTACCACCTTTCATTTATTGCAAATTTGAATTCATGTTTTCAAGTTACAAATGAAAACCTAAGGAATAAAAAAAATAATTCTAAAGATACTTAGAACTTTCAGTAGATCATGTTTAAACATTAAACTTTTTTTTTTAATAAATTCAAAATTTATTTGCATTTGCATATATGAGAGTATTTAACTTCTGCAAATGTGTTTTTAAAAACAATATACTCACAGTAGTAATAGTTTCAGCAGCTGCTACCATATCTGCAAGCCCAGCACTAACAATATGTTCTTCCAAGTCTTTCAGCATAGGCTCTATGCCATTTGGAACTTTATCCATCAGGGAAAACATTAAATGCAACTCTGAAAGATACAAATACTAATAAAATCACCAGGCAAAGACCTGTATAAAAAACAAATAGACTGCATTTCTGCTAGGGATGGAATGCTGAATGTGTGAAAAAGATAATCCAATTTATCCCTTATAGGAATAATGGTTTTGAATACTCTGCTCCCACAAGGAGATTCTTCTGAAGGTAAAAAGAAGTATTTATTGCAATGGAATATTTGCCTGAGCATATAATATAACAAGCTTGAAAAAAATCCCTAAAGTCAATGGTAAATTGGATTATGTCTGAGTTCTCAGTATAACTGGAAACTACAGATTCAAGATGTACTTATTTTTTTTTAATTAAAGCCAAACAGAGCTGTCTTTGTGTATCTTCCAATATCATCTATAACATTCTGTTTTAACTAAAAGCAGGGCAAATTCTAAAGTAACCCAAACTGACTAAAGTAAACAGCATTTTTTCCTTTCTGTTTTCCCAGTTTATGTTTTTTTCTGAAATTACCAGTTTGAAAATTTTAAGAACTTAAATGATTTATTTCTTTACTTTTTGTGAAGGTATTTCAACTGTGCTAAAAAAACCAATAAAAACCTAAACTAAAAAGGTACTGAAACATCAATAATAATTTTGACAAAGCTGTCCACAGAGGAACATCTGGATTAAAGCCACCAGATTGTTCCAGAGACCACAGAGATCTGAAATAAATATAGCAAAGGATTGTGTTTAATGAAGTAAAAAAAAAACCAACAAACCTGATCATGGACTCTGAGTCTTTTTTTGATAGAAAAACCTGATAAAGCCACTTAGTTCCTCTCTCTCTCTCTCTCTATATATATAAAAAATATATTTTGTATAT
>VYZU01063707.1:79029-91466 GCA_013401355.1 Ceyx cyanopectus | reverse complement strand
GTGCCATTTTGTTTGATGTAAAATCTTTAGGATTTTAAGTACAGCTGATCACTTTGCACCCAAGGCTATGTCCCAGGCTGGTGCTCAATGTACCCCAGAAAGGGGGTGCCAGTTGGATGCTCGATGAACCCACTGCCAGGATGTTCATATATGTCCCTCTGCAAAATACAGTCCTTTCCATCTGCTTCTGCCAGCTAGAATCAGCCCTCAATCTCAACCCACAGTGCTTGCTAAAACACANTCCCTCCCTCCCTCCCTCCCTCGGCCAGGGTTCTGGTGCTCCTTGCCTTGTCCTAGCTCCTTGCTGTTTGCTGGTGTCTCCAGGACCACTTAAGCTCAGGGGATGCTGAATGCTAAATGTCCCATTGTCATCCTCTACCTCTGTGGCAGGGAGAAGGATTCCTGCAGCCAGGAGCAGCAAAGGAAAGATTTGCACAGAGCTGGGGGAGCTGAAGGACTGAGCTGTGATGCTCTGCACTCTGTGGTTATCTGTCTTGCCCCTGCACTTGCGCTGATGTTCTGCTTGTGCTGCACGCAGGCAGTGCCGGATCTGCCTTTGCACTGAAAATCACCAAAGAGTGAGTTTTAGCATTTTAGAGGCTTAGTTTGCAGGGGAAGGATGGGACCATGGTTGGCTCATCAACCTGTACACTGGGTTTGGCTGCTTTCCCAGCCCTGACAGCCTGGGTGGCTACAGGAATGGCACTTCATCTCTCTGTACCTTTGTCTTCCTTAGAGTAGTGTGAGGAAAACTGTAATGTTCTCCCATCCCACGGTGCTGGGAAAATAAATGCATTTGTGATTGCTCTCAGATAACACAGCAGTGGGGTTTTCACCTAGCTGAACCTTAGTATCAGAGTAATTAAGTGTTCAGCATGTTCAGTCTCTGGTGTAATTCAAATACTAGGGCAAAACCTGCAAGCAGAGAAGGTTGCTGCATATGAATTTAAACCAATGTTTGCAGCTACTCAGTGCTAAGAGAATGGTAAGGACCAGACCCATACCCTTGGGCGTGTGAGCTGGGGTCAGTGCAGGGAGCATCTGGTGTGTGCAGTGGCCCAGGTTGACTAAATCCCACTGCAAGATCCGTGGTTCCTCTCCTGGGGAAATGCTGCTGTTTTGTGCAGTCTGTGTTGGGTCGTGTTCCCATGCAGGGCTGGGGGGCTTGACTCGAAATGAGGTGTTAATCAATCAGGAGTTTTCTGCCCAGATTTATAACATCCTTTATGGTAAAACTCCATCCTCACAGGCTTGAAATTCAGGGAAAAAAAGAAGAAGGCTCTCTTAACATATGAATTCTTCAGCTCCTTCTTCTGGGTTTTTGATGTAAAGGAAGAGAAAAAATATAATTCCTTCCTGCCAGTGAAGGAGAGATGCCACCAGTCCCTGAAATAGTTGTGTGGGTATCTTTTTCACTTCCACCTACAGCTAAGACTCAAGAAGCCTCTCCTGCCCCATAGCACACTCCTTCCAGTGAGGTCCATGTTTTGTCTGTGCTTTTCTACTGTGGCAGAGAAGCAGTCCCAAAACAAGTCCTTTATTTTCTAAGAAAATCTAAGAACAATCCAATTTCAAATGACACCATAAGTCCCTCGGTTTGGGAAAGAAAACATGTTCCTCAGGACTTGAATTTGAGTTATTGTAAAAGTGGCTCCAGAGAATTTCCCTGGACTGCTTTTAAGCATTAGCATAATATATATATAGGTTTGTTTTGTTTTGTTTTGTTTTTTATAGTGCATTTAAAATCAAACAAGAGGAATTTCTTGCAAATGAGAGGGTTTGGGAGCACAAATACACCTACCCCCTTGTATTGTCTAGTGAATAGAAAAGCAAAACCCAGTCCTGGCTCTCACGGAGGCCCAGTGCTCACCAGACTGAACAGCACTGAAGTTACAGATCTCATTAAGATGCTGAATTAGCACCATGTCACCTTTCCAGAGAAACAAGCAAGGTGAGATCAGCCAGCCAAGCCTGGCTGCGGGTGTGTGCAGAGAGCCCTGGTTCTCTGCAGGGCTCCCTGGCCTCATGACACAGAAGCCCTTCTTTTAGCCCAATTCCTTGGCATCTGTGCCCTGAAAAACTGAAGCAACCCATAGACCAAACCACCTTCATCACCCTTCCACTGAGCTGGCTCTCTCCTGCTTCTCTGGGACGACACTACCATCTAGTGAATATCTTCTGTATTGGTTTTCCAGGGAAGCCACAGAGTTCTCCCTCACACACCTGAGCATGGCACAGGGACCCCCATTCTGCAGATGGGTGACCCCGTCATGGTCCCTCCTGCAGTGCATGGAGACCTTCCCAGCTTGGACATCTCTCTTGTCTTGCTCTGTGAGGCTGTGGCCAGGTGGGTGTTCCCAGCTTGGTTTGTAGACTGTGGAGACCATGCCCAGTGCTGGCAGCAGGTGTCCAGTGCTGTAGTCTCCATTCTGGAGCAGGGCTTGCTGTGCTGGCAAGCCCCAGGCTCATGGCTGATAAATGCCTTCACATTTGCCAGACTAGCAATTATTTTTATTTTTTATATACGGGTTGAGAGCTGCAGCTCAAGGCTTGCTGTTGTCCTGGCTGCATCCCACCTCTGGACCTCTCCTTCCCCTCCAAACCCTGGACCATGATGTTACAGCCACCGTGGCAGCAAATGTTACTGACCCTCTTTTCTTCTTGTTTTGTGCAGAGCTGATCTGATCGGGGCCTACCAAAGACATTAACGACGTCGAAAGTAGCCTACTTTAAGAGAAAATATGCAGAAGAAGAACATTTACATCAAGATTACCATGAGTATTGTCCAAAAGTGAGTAGCTCTCTCATTCCAGTCCCCACCCTCCCTTAGTTTCATTCCTGGATGCTAAAGACCCATTTGCTTGCTCTTTACTCCCCAGCACCTGATACTACCCGAGGACCGGACTTGTATTCTAAAACTTTCTCTCCAGAAACTCCGATTCCTGGATGACCCCGAAGCCTATCTCCGTAGGTCTGTATTAATTAACAATCTGTTGAGGAAGATTCACCTAGAGACAGAGAGGGAGAGCTATGAATACTTTAAGGAGGCTCCATGTTATAGGACTGCTTACTCTGATGCACGAAAACGGCTGAAGTTTATGGTCCAGGAGTGCTGTTCCCAGTCGCTCTATTATGAAGAGCTGCATTCGTATCGCATCGTGCCTTACTCTGCAGAGAACGCCGTCTATGGAATGGGCTACACGAGCAGCCACTTGGAGCAAAATTCTCAATTGCTTATTTATAAAATGAATTAAAGTAGCTGTTAGACCCACTGATGTTTGTTTCTGAATGCTTGAACTGCTTATTGAGGTGTTAAGGTGAGGCACTAATTGCAGATACACTTGTGATCAAAGGCGGATGGTTCGGAGCTGAGTGGAAGGTACTTTGAATAATGCTCTGCAGTCCCTGCTGTCAACCCCCTGGTTATGAAGTACCTTGACATACACACAGAGCTGGTGCAATACAGAGGTCCTTGCCCACAGAGACTGCACGCAATGCGTTTTGTAGAAACAAAGCTGCATTTAAGTTACCTGTGTGTAGATACAGACGTTCAAAATCACTTTGCGGTTAAATTACACCGTCCCCGGTGGAAGGGGAGCCCCCAAAGCAGTGAAGTAGTCTAACAGTGAGGAGTAAAATGCAAGTTATTTACTGTAAAGGTGTAGGTAGAAAGTTTATTTGAGAAATGCTTTGACCATGAAGGAGTCAGTGCCAAAGGAAACAGCCTTGTGTTTAGGATTTTCAGAGACTTAATTGCTTGCTACGTATAAGATGCTCTATACTGAGACTTCAAGGGTTTGGTTTTTTGTTCCTTGGTTTGTTGTTTTTTCTTTTTTTGTTTTTTCTTTTTTTTTTGGTATAATTGCATTCACCTTTACTTATCTCTTAGCTGGTATATACTTTACTATTTTAATACAAACCAGAATGACTCACAGGAAAGATTGTTTCTTCAGCCCGTCATCAATGTTCCCTCATCTTCATTTTATTCTCTCCCTAGCTGTTTTCCTGATACTTCTTTGCATGCTAATTTGCTGTTTGGCCAGAGGTTCACACTGGGAATAGACAGTAATTTCTTTTTATATGGAACATAAAAGTCAGAAAAAAATGATAACTCTCATAGATAGAGAATGAATGTATCTGGGAGATGCTAGTAAAACCTCAGAGGTTCTCCTGATAAAAATGCTCAGCATCAGTAATAGTGTTAAGTCAAACGTCTAATTTCAATCTGGGAATTAACCTTAGAATATGTAAATATATATTTCACAAGCAATGACATGAGAAGGTGTTCAGCAAATTGGTGACTACAAGTGGAATGTTTTATAGCTGCCAAAGCTATGTCATGAAAATACCAAAGAGTAATAAAAGGGAAAAGATGATGCTCCAGCAATGGGGTCAGAAGCAAAGATTGCACTATAACTTGGGGAGATGGGATTCACGAGCCTTAACCTGGCCGTTACCCACACACCTGCAGGTCACCTGCGGGTGACTCGCATCCCAGAATTGCTGAACAAATATGTGAGATGATCCAAAGCCTGTCAAGGTCCTACAGGGCTGTTGGCTGACAGTGAAGAAAACAGCTTTGCCTCGCTGGCTATCACCCCTCTAAAGCTTTAAAGCAAAGTGGATAAGCGCACACTCAGCTGGAGGCAGAGATGTATCTAAGAACCTGTTCTTTTGAGAGGCTTTGCTCATGCAGATGTGGCTGATGCTATTTCTGAAGCATTAAACAGTACGAACAAATGCCATTGCTTGCCAGGGATGTTCTTCATGTAGGGCTCCTCCTGTAACCCTGCTTAGAGCATCCTAGTCGTGTGCGTTGCACCTATCATTGCAGCTCTCAGGCTTGTGTTAGTGCAGGAGAAAAGACAGGAAGGCAAAATCAGGAGGTGTGAAGAGGAAAATTAACTTTGATCAGTAGTTAGAAGCTTGTACAGGTTTAGGAAAAAGAAGGAAACCAGTGAAACCCAGAATTATTTTTTTAAATAAAAAAAAAAGGCAACAGTCTAGTTCAAAACAAGGATAACCTGCAAAGTGGAGAACATAAACAGCACAGATATTGTGGGAAGGCTGAAGAAATAGGGCAATGCTGTTTGGGAAGTGCTATTAGTCATGGTGGATATTCAGGGGTTTGTTTTTATTTTGAGACAAGACAAATTTAGTCGTCTCTTACAAAGGGATATCTTTAAGCCCTCAGCTGGTATAATTTGGTGTCAGAGCTGCTTGGCCATGTGTGATTATATTCTTGTTGCTCCTGGGCTGGCACCAGCCCAAAGTCCTGTGAATGATTTTGCTCACATTTGACATAATTTTGGAAATGTCCAGCTAGAAGTGGCTGTGCCCATCCTGGCAGGGGCCAGCTGAGAAAGAGCAGGCTGATTCTCAGCTGCTGTGTGGGGTGTGGGCTACAGTGGCTGTTGTGAAAGGTGCTGTTATCCCCCAAGGAGTTCTTTGGCCTCTGCCAGCACCTTGCATGGCTCATGCAGGATTAGGGGCTGGGGTAGGGACATTAGAAGTCTTTTAGGTGGTAAAGGAAATTTACTTCTGTCTTCTGATTTTTCAAACTATGTCATTTTCTGCTCTGAAGTGACCTGCTATTTGTGTATTTATTCTTTGTGTCCATTTTCGACTGAATTCATAATGATCTAGCAACTACATGAAATGCTAACATGCCTTTTTTTTCTCTGACTGACCTACTTTATTATATTCATAGGATGTTTCTGACCTGAATAAACCAAACTTTTTATGTAAAATTTGTAATGTTTCAATGGAATGAAGAAGCTTAGCATGATTAAAGCCTTGAACCTCACCTGAAAAAAAAAAAAGGAAAAGCATTACCCCCACCAGGTTTGTCTCTGAAGAGTAACTTCTTTGCCTTCTGGAAGAGGCAGGTACTTTCTTGCCCATTGAAAGCTTCTCTGATAAGGAGTTATGAGAACTGAACAGACAGACAAAAATCTTTATCAGATCACAAAGCTCCTTAGGCTACCTGTGAAAGAGGGCAATATTTTTCTCATGTTTTCTCATATGTTGCTTTCTTGAACAAAAACATTGGCTGATTATTTAATTTCTTCTTGCTCTAGAAGCTGATAAAATGGATGATTTCTTTCTGTAAAGCAAATTGTTTTTTTATGGTTGACTTTTTGATATGAAATTTCATCAGAGACACCAACCTAAATATTTTAAGTCTGCTCAATTTTTTTACTGCCTTCTGCCTTGTACAGTGATACGTGCTGTTCAAAGTTGATCTGAAATACTCTAATTTAGTGCTTAAAACCCATAGGTTATGGGGTGATAAAGAAGGACAAAGGTGCAATAATATTGCAAGTTACTCCTGAAATATTTAATTTGACACTTTTTGAATTATATACTGATTTTAACAGTTACCAAGTTACTGCATTTTAATACAGCTACGTAGAGTGATTTTCCTTTTTTGGGTTTGTAGCTACAATTCAGCTCTTCTAGCTTCTGATGTGTGAATATGTCTGTAGGTGGTCAACTTTCAGTGATAGATATATATATATATTCTATTATGACTGCATTAGGAACTCCCACATATGGGCTATGTTTGCACTGGATGTAAAGAAAGTCCTTCCGTCCCTTTGACTCAGTTGCCTTGGAGATAGTACATTCATCAGAGAGAATGCAGATGAGCTGGGTGACAAGGACAGACTTGGTAATGACAGCTGATCATTTTGAAAATGACTGGCTTAGGACGTTTCATTTTCATCTCGGAACAGCAGCACACTTGGCTGTAATTAGTAGTAGAGTTAAGTTTTCTTTGTGATGCTTTCCCCTAAGTGGCTGTAAATGCTGGGCCTGATCCTGGCTGCAGAAGGGCTACCAGGAAGGTAGCTCCATGGGAAGCACAGGGTGGGCAATGGGTGCACGCGTGAGGTCACCTTGTGAAGCTGCAGGAGCTGGGGCTGCAGGGTGCCCATGCCAGAAGCAGCCTGGCTCAGCAGGGCAGCATCTCTTGTTGGTAAGACTTGGTGCAGACACCCCACCCTGTCAGGGCCCTGATCCTGTAAATGCTCCAGTTATCCAAGTTTTTTTGCACAGATCCTCTCACCAAAGCCAGAGAGGCTCCTCGTGTACCTGATGCTCAGCATGTGTATGAGGATGTGCAGGGCTGGGGCTGCTGGGCACCGGCAGAGACACTCCTCATTTGCCTAATTATCAGTGAAAGTGATTAGCGAGCTGCCGCTTCAGTTCTTGAATGCATTTATATTGCACTGTAAATTGAACTTTTGTTTTCAATGAATGTGTTGAGTATATGGACTATTGTGCCTTAAAGTCCCATCCTCATAGGAGCCTTTGTCTATGCTCTGTAAATCTGCAAACTGTCTGTGGCTGATGACTCTGTGCACTCTATACAGATCTGGCACTTGGCAGGGCCTTGGGAAACACCACCCTGACCTCGGGTTGCCATGAACACAGATGGGGATGTGGCAATTCCCTCTTCTCTTCTGTTTTTAGATTGCTTTCCTCTTCACCGTTCATGATACGCTGTTTTTCTGGTTCCTGTCATAGCTGGGTTCTGGGTTACCTACAACACCAGGCACCCCTCATGGGAACTCAGAAAGTTGTAAAAAAGTTGTCTCCAGCTTCTAAATGCCATCTGTACAGCTCCCAGCAGGGAATCACAATTGCAGATAACAACTGTGGCAGGTGTTGTCAAGTATATCATCATATATTTGACATGATTAACAAAGCAGAAAAGGGAACACCTATTTCTATTGAAATGCATGAGCCTGCATTATGTTAAATACATGGTGATTATACACCAATTAATTGGAATAATACCTACTGGTTCTATAATTAAAAAATGGCTTTTTAATGTTTAAAATGACTTGGGACCTGATTAAAGGTTTTTATGAACTTGTTTTCTAAAGTGAATAGTAGAAAAATGTATATGTATTTTAAATATACATATGATGTGCATGTTATTAATAAAGATCTATTTCTATTGAACCAGATGGACTCTCACTGAATATATGTTGTTAGGTTCACAAGTTAACATGTAATGTTACCAAAGAAAGGTTTCTAACACTATCAACTCCCTGGAAAATGTACAGACCACAGATGCTTTGAGGAACATGGATCCTGGGGGTGAATCTGGACCCATCTGACATATCTAATTAGCAGTGCTGGGGCAACTCCTCTGGATGCTGTGCAAACCCTGGCATTCACTTGTCCCATCCTGATCCCATTGTTTGCATCCCAACTTATCTATGAGCTTGCAAGACCCATCTCTTTTTCCTTTTTTTTATTTACTTTATTTAACAATCTGCAAGGAACTATTTTGCTAAAAATGTTCTTCAGGGCACCTTCCATATTCTGCAGATGGGTCAAAGATAAAATAGGTAGGTATTGAAGCAGTTCAGGAAAATGGGAATTTTTACTAGAAGTCCTGATTCTAATGGAAAGATCACCCTCTCCCTCATCCAGAGGACTTCTCTTTATGATTCTCTTCCCTCAAGGAACTGAATTGAAAACCTGAAAATGTTTAAGGGATATTGAAAAGGAGAAACATCGACAAAAGGATGAATGTTCCCCTGTGAGCAGGAGCCCCTTGAAGCAGCCAAAGGAAAATATCCTCCAGAGCCAGGTGCTTCAGCATCAACCTCCAGTCAGGGCTCAGGTACCATCTGGGGGCTGCAGACCCAAGTTTTAAGGATTAAGCAACCACCTCCCAGATCCTGAGATACTTCACCAGACACAGCCCTTTACCCACCTCTGAACTGCCACACTTTTTACCAAGGAAGCAATCCCTGGGCCTTGGCTTGGGTATGTGAATGACTTAGAGGAAGGGGCTGCTTAAAATAGGTAGGCTGCATATCTGTGTGTCTGCCCTGCTTGCTCCCTGTACTGCATCTGAATGGCCCAGGGACTCTGGAGTGGCATATGCCTGACAGAGGGATGTATTCACCTGGCCAAGACCCCTCCTAGATCCCAGGTGGGAGCTGCTACTTCTGAGGATTCACCACACAGGTAGGAGATGCTGAGCCTTGGGGTTGGTCCAATTGTGGAGACAGCTGCTTTAGTGTGGGAATAAAAGGCAGTGTAGCTGCTTCTCACCTCCCAGCACAGCCACGTGATGTTGTCCAACCCATGCAAATACTTTCCCACCAGGGATATTTTCAAAGCCGTGGGAATCATCCTGCTGCAAAGCAAATTCTGCTGCAGATTGGTGATGGGGTTCTCCGTGCCAATTTTTCTGCTGCTAAAGGAGGTGGTGAGAACATTATGGCCAGACCACCATGGACATGTTTTCCTCTCAGATGTATTTTCTTGGATTTTTTTTTGTCTTTGCAGCCCTTTGCAGACAGTTTGAACTGAAGCAGCTGCTGGGCTGCTTTACCTCAGCACTGCCAGCCCAGACTTGTGGAACAGCTGGTGCAGGACCCAGAGAATCCAGCTGAAAGCTGTAATTCACCATTACTCCCTCCATTTCAGGGCTTAATTAATTCAGGCCTTAAGGTAAGCAGCACCAGGGGCCAAACCAGGTGATGCTTTGAGCTCCTGGCTGATGTGTGCTGCAGAGCACTGCAACCTCCTGGCTTTTATAGCTCAGTGGGACAGTCCACAGGGCCCTGCTGCCCGAAGGCTGATGTGCTACTGGTGGAAAATTATCCCTGGCTGGGCTGAGTGGTGCCAAATTGTACCTTTTTACTGGTGGAAGGTGGCTTTTCCCAAAACAAAGTGCTTAGTGGAAATTGTCAGTTGTTGCAGGAAATAACATCTGCTGTCAGAGAAGAGAAAGGACGGCTGTGAAGGTAAAGCTCTTTCTCCTTGTAAGGTGCCAGAATATCCTGTTCATAGAGGTGAGCTGATAGTGCTCCCCTCTTATCCTTTGAGGCTCAGGACCACGCAGATGTTTCAGCTGTGCTGAGATCATCCCATTACCCCATTCCCTGTGGTGCCTTCCACTACAAATGCCCAGTGCTTGCAGCAGAGGCTGGGTACCTGGCAAGACCATGGCCCTCGCTGGAGGAAGCCGTGGGAATTTGGCAGCATGTCCCCATGCACAGCTGGGATCTTCAGTCTCATACCCAGGGAGCATTCCCAAAGGCTGGTTGCACCCTGCCCCAGGCAGACGGGGTCTTTGCCAGGGTTCTGTAGTGCAGGCAGAGTTTGCAGCTCAGGGTGGTGTCATCCAGGGAATCCTTGGGATTTGGTGGGTATGTAGAGACACAGGGTGGGACTGTGTGAATGCAACCACTGTGACAGTGCCATAAGGGCTTAAGCATCCTACACTGTGGTAGCATAATCCAAGTCCTCAATGGTCAGGTCTCGAGACTGATACCCCCATGGACATCTGTAGGCTTTGCATCATGGAATCAGAGCACCACTGCTGATGAACCCAATAAGATGGACCTTTTGCTTACAGCATTATTGCTATGGGGTTGTTTTTTTGTGTTTTGTTTTTGGTTGTTGTTTGTTTGTTCGTTTTTTCAAAATGTTGTGTCTAAACCTGATAGGCATCTTGGTACATCTTTGGCACACATCTATATGCAGATAACTGAAATGAAAATATATCTGCTCTGGAGGAGACCCAGAACCAGTCTCTGGCTGCTATTCAGTTATGTGGCCTGAAAGGCTTTTGTGGGCATCCTTGAATTAAGACAAAAAATCTGTGTTAAGGAGGTGGAAGGTCTTGGCTCACAGAATCTTGGCTCACTGTGCTACCAAGTAGTTACTCCTTGTATGTCACAGTTTTAACTGGTAATTTGTGTCTTGGGACATTTGTCTGAGTGAAGTAGTGACTGGGGGCTGATGGACCAGCTTAGTGGTGTCTTATCTCATTCTACTTCAGATAAAAAAAATCAGTGCTGCAAGCATTGAGAGGAAGACTTGACATGAGGATAAAAAAAGCTCCTATGGGTTTGGCATTTGCAGTTCTTAAGGCTGGTGATCAGCTGGAAGGTGAGGGCAAGCTGCAGCAACATAGGAAAATAGTGAGTTAAATGCTGATACCTCTGGGGACATGAGTCTGCCCAGTGTGCTGCCTTATCCTGGCTCCCTGGCAGGTCCCTACCAGCAGCAGAGGGTGCAGGGGAGGCTCTCTGCCCGAAGATGGCACTGCTATATTGAAGGATTGCTGGAAAATTGCTCTATTAGAGCTGTGTGTAAAACCAGGTGGAGAGTGCTGTTGGTCTGAGCTCAGGTATGGGGGCAGTGATGGGTGCTGGGTCAGGGTTTGAGGGACTCTGTTTCCCGAGGACAGGCTGCCCCATGTCAAGATTTGCTCACAGCAAGTAGCCCAAAGGCAGTGTCAGGCCTGAGTCTGGTGGTTTGGAGAGAGACTGAGCAGGCAGGATTGGACCTGAATTAGGATGTGAGGGTGCCCTTGTTGCCAGTATAGATTCATAGAATGTTTGGGGTTGGAAGGGACCTTTGAAGGTCATCCAGTCCATCCCCCCTTCAGTGAGCAAGGATAACAACAACTAGAGCAGGTTGTTGAGAGCCCTGGCCATCCTGGACTGGAATGTTTCCAGTGATGGGACATCTACCACCTCTATGGACAACCTGGGCCAGTGCTTCACTACCCTCAGCATAAAAATGTCTTATATCTAGTCTAAATGTCCCTTTTTTTAGTTTAAAACTGTCACCTCTTGTCCTGTTGTAACAGGCCCTGCTAAAAAGTCTGTCCCCATCATTCTTACAGACCCCCTTTAAGCACTGGAATGCTGCAATAAGATCTCCCCAGAGTCTTCTCCAGGCTGAACAACCCCAGCTCTATCAACCTTTCTTCATAGGAGAGACTTTCCAGCCCTCTGATCAATTTTGTGGTCTCCTCTGGACCTGCTCCAAAAGGTCAGTATCTTTCCTGTGCTGAGATCCACCCTACACCAGGGTTGAGGGGATTTTTGGCAGAACAACACCTTGCTGGGTCAGACAGGACTGCGCCTTGCTCCTCCAAAAGCTCCACATGGCACAGTTTTGTGCTTACTGCTGTCTGTCCTCAGACCCTGAGCCGTGGTCCTCTGGGATGGAGGGAGCCCTTGTGCCCATTCGGAGAGGAGGATGGATTTAAGGCACTCTGTGTGCTGGCACACTCGATGCCATTAACAGAGGGAAGCAGCAGCAACCATTGCCCGTTCCGATACGAACACATGAAAACTGCGTAGCTGTGTGTCTTTATTTTCACCACTGGAGGGCCACATCTACCTGCAGAGTTTATTGAGGTTACATTAAACCCAGAGCACCTGCCACCTCGAGAAATGTGTTGTACCAACATAGTCGGGGAGGGCTGAAGAGCAGTAACTTTTCTTTGGGGGAAAAAAACAGGTTGTAAACTTCACCAGTTTGCAATGGAAGCACTCTTCTTTTTCCCTTTCCTTTTTCCTTTTTCCTTTTTCCTTTTTCCTTTTTCCTTTTTCCTTTTTCCTTTTTCCTTTTTCCTTTTTCCTTTTTCCTTTTTCCTTTTTCCTTTT
>VYZU01063707.1:54191-78290 GCA_013401355.1 Ceyx cyanopectus | reverse complement strand
TTTCCCTGTTGGAATCTCTGTGTTCAGTTTTAATAAAGGTGGTGGGAAGGAAGGGGGAAATTGCTTCAGAATAGTGGGGCTATGAAAATAGGAGCTTGTTTTGAGCTGTGTTCCCTCTCACAAATGAAGTACTGGGGCCACGTGCCATCAGAGATGAAGACATCCTTGATCTGAACATATTGCCAGCCATTTATTTATGTGTTGTGCCTGAGCTGGATGGTGGCACGTGGCAGCTCAGCCCCTCTGGTCTCCAAACCTCAGTCCCTGTGGGCTCAGCAGGTTTCCACAGGGCCTGGCTGGTGGCTGAGCTCCCTTTTTCTTGTTGACCCACTGGAGAGCAAAGCTCAGGTGGGCAGCTCAACTTGGCAGTGGAAATGTCTTCTCTGCAGATGTGTTATGTACGCTAAAGGGTTGTGTCTCTCTGGAGGTCTCAGGCTATTGTGGGCTGCCTTCAACTTCACACAGACTTTGAAGATTCCTATCCAAGCTTTGAATTTCTATAGCTTACGGACACAGCAGAGCCACTGGGAACATGAGCAGCAAACCAGGTATTGCCCCAAGCTGTGTTCATCCCCTTTTTAACTTCAGGGTGGCTCCTGGGGAGTTTTATGATTGACTCTCAGGGTTTCTTCCTTGGCAATGGGAAACCCAGGGGACAGCTCACCTTGTGATGACACGTGCTTGCCAGGGTGACTGTTGCTTTCCCAATTGGACCTGTCATCACTGCCTTTTTCTTGTGCTGCCTTGGGACCCACACTCCTAGCGGTTGGTGGAGGGATTCTGTTAAAAGAAGTAATGTTCCTGCCGTGGGTTGAATAAAGCTCTGCTTGGACTACAGAGGGCAGCAAATTGTTCAGAATGCAGTAGATTTTATCCTGTGCTAATTTTAGCAGCTGCAGCTCTGTTGAAGTTTGCTGCGGCTGAGAAGAGGAATGGGGCTCCAGTGCAGGGACCAAGTGCCAGCCAGTGTGGGCAGAGCAGGCAGCTGCTGGTGTAACTTGTTCTTCTTCTCTATAGACTTCTGGGGAAATGTGTTTACTGGCTCGTGTACCAGTTAGAAACTACCTAGGATGGGAAATTGTGCTTTGTCTTGTCCAGGATATAGTGGGATATTTAAAGTAGTATTTTTTTTTTCCCCTCTGAAAAGACAGAGGAACAAGCAAGGAAGGGCTGGCAGGTTTAAACCACAGGCAAGCACTCCACAGAAAGTCTTCTTCATTCTTCACAGGGGGTTACATGCAGCTACAAATCCCCCTGCACCTGTGTGTTTGGTGCTCCTCACTGGATGTTGGGTTGGGAAGTGTGTAACCGTTTTGATGAAGGCTTCTGGGGACTTAAAAGAAATATTTCACAGCTTCACATTTTTGAAAAGGCCATTCAGGGTGAGAGCTTTTTCTGCTGCACCTCTCTGTGTTGCTCTCCCTCCCCTCCCAGATGACCACGTTACCTTTAAACTCCTTTGAAAATATCAACTCTGATAAATAAATAAAACAGCATTGTGCTTCAGCATCACTAGTGGGATCTGATGCTGGTCAGCGAACAAATTGTTTCCTCTGAAACACTTGCAGAAAGGGAATCAGTTGCATTATGTATCTTGGGTCCTCCTGGCATTTCTATTTCTGGGGTGAGACACTTAATTTTTCTGGGCACTCATGGCATTATTTTTGATATGCAGAAGCTGGGTATGAATGTGCCTGAAGAAACAGCCGTGCAGCCCTGTTCTTTTGTGATGAACCACTTCTGGGTCATCTAGAGCTTTTATGCCTTGTAACTGGTGGTAGCATCTCTCTTTATTGTGATTAGTGGTGGACACTGGCATGGGGAAAGCCATCAGTGCTTGCTGTTTAACTGAGAGGGCATGAATGTGCATAAATGGAGCAAAATACAGGTCTGTCCATTGCACATGCTTGTAGTCAACCTGCCTTTGCTCTTCCTGCCTATGGGATGGTGGGTGCAGGACAGTATTAAGGAAGGCTGTCCTATAGATGTCTGTAAATTTATTACTATTGTACAGAAGGCAGCTTCTGTTTCAATTCAAATGTAGCCATAAAAGGATTCCATCAGACAAAACCAGCTGGTGTAATGTGTTAGCACAGTGAAGCATTGGACTGGCTGTTGTGGGTGGTCTCTTCCTTTAAAGGATAGTTTTGATAGGGTGGATCAAGGCACAAACTCTGCTAAACCCCAGGTAGATGTGGACCAAAATAGCACTTCACTGTCATTGCTAGGAAGAGAGCTTTCATTTTTCTTTAATGGAATAATTTTGAGGGCTTAGCTAAGCTCAGAAGGAGCTGGTGGGTGAGATTTTGGTAAATACCAGCTGGATTTCACTCTCAAGCTTCCTAAGGGATGACTGCAGGACACCTACCACAAAGCATCCAGTCTTGATGTGGAGACTCTGTCCTTTCCAAGTAAGGCGTCCCAGTGTTCACAACCACTTAAATATGTGGCTTTTTAAAAAATTTCCTTTTTTGAAGTTTGTAATTTCTAATTGGAACTGGTCTGGACTCAGCTTCTAGCTACAAGCATTTTGTTAAGCCTCTCTCTTAGATTAAGAATCCCTTTTAAGTGCCTGTTATCTTCTCCATGTGAAGACAGTGTAATCAAGTTGCCTCCTACTCTCCCTCTTTTGAGACTAAACAGATTGATCTCCCTGTCTGTGGCTAAAAGGCCTTTTCTAAACCTTCCATCAGAGCTTCACTTGGGTATCTGGGGTTGAAATGGGCCTGTAATCACTAAGTGAGTCTTAGGCTAAAGTGATTTTCTAAAGCATGACATGAAGCATTAAGGATTTCTTGACCAATATGGAATGAAGTCTTTTTTATCCAGTTTATTGACTCTTGCCTTTTTATGTTTGTTTCAGTGCTTTGGACACTAAGATACAAAATTGATTTTGGATATATCACCCTACAATGCCAGGAGACAGATATGGTAGGTGGGGGTGCAGATGCCTTCATCAATATGAGAGTATTAACCCTTCTCATTAATTTCAGGTCACAGTGGAGAAAGAAGATGAAGACAGACATGCCTGCTGGCAGAGGACATGAAGAAGGGAGCTTTGAACTCAGGAAAGTCTGTCTGCTGACAAGTGCTAATGTGATAGTCAGAGGGCAGAAGGTATTAGACGAAGTTTATATGGATTCCCTACTGGGGATAACAATACTTTCTCATTGCCTTAGTTATGCTGGGAAAACAGTATTTTGAACCCTGACAAATTCTTCACAAGATATCTCTCTTTCCCCCTCCCCTGTGGGTTTGTTTTTTGTTTTTTGTTTGTTTGAAAAACAAAGCCAAAGCAAGGTGGACAACTCAGGAAAGAAAAGAGGCAGGAGAAATATCTCACATTGTTCCCTTGAACATTGCTCAAGCTGTTGTCTGTAATCCACCCCCTGTGTCTGGAGAGTGCTGGGGCTAATTGATCATGCAAGTCCCAGAATGCTTTGGTTCTCTCAGCCAATGCAGAGCTGTCCAAGACAGCTGAGATGTTAGGGGTCAGTGTCAGTCAGGAAGACCCAAGCCTGGAAAATCCTGATCTGTGTCTGTAATACAAACTTCAGAAACTCTGAGAGCTTCTGTTGTCTATGCCAGAAGCTTCTACTTCAGAGCAAGAACAGGAGAAATGGCTGTTAAATCAACTTTAGATGAATATTTATAGTGCTATGACTGAGAAGGAGAAAATCTGCCTTCACAATGATACTTAAAATCTACCCTATCTATATTGCAGGAGCTGGATCTACTCTCCCCAGAATGCCCTGTGTTCAATGAATTACATCCACAACATGCCCACATTAGACAATCCTCACGTTGAAAAGCTGTGTGTAAAATTCAGATGATTTCAAGAGGCCATTGAAGCACATTGGCTTCTTTGTTTTGAAGCAAACTTCCACTGATGCAATTCAGATTTAAAGTGTGTGTGGCAGGGTAGGGATGAGGCTGCTGGGTGGGAATGCAGGAGCAAGTGAAGACCAGAAACCAGCTTAATGGTGACCTGTCACATGGGTGAGTTTGTGCAGACAGCTTTGCTATGAGCTGATTAATTCCTGGGGATGAAGGAGAAATGTAGGGAAGAAGCAAAACCAAAGTATTGCCCTGTACAGTAAGAGTCATGGTGGAGCATAACAGACATACACATAGGGTGTTATGTCCATTGGTGCTCTTGACAGTATCTAAGAATGCAAGGAAGCATATAATGCACACTCCTATTACTAGTATTTTCCTTTTCATCCCAGTTAGTTGCTGGTTTATATTCCTATTTGTCTGTATCAAGCACAGTAAGAATATAGCTCCAAGATTTTTTAATAACTATATCAAGAATAGAATAGAACAGACAAAACCTTTTTTTTTCCTAGTAGCTCCCCTACCTTGCACTGAAAAAAAAACCCAAACCAAACAAAAAAGAAGATAAACTCTCAAACTCTCTTTGTGTGGGAGAGAAAAGCAATCTAACAATCTGTCTGCCAACCTATTTTTCAAGGTACAAATTAAGGAGAGGTCAAGGATTGTATAATAAAACCCAGAAATATGAAGACTACAAATGAAGCCAAGGGTAGAGCTGTGGGTCTGGCCACAGTGATTGCTTTTTGAGGGGAAAGGAAGCATCTATGGTTGCAGATTTAGTAGCAGGGAGACAGTAATTCTTCACCTCTCTGAAAGGATCAATAAAACAGAGAGTTTTCTCTCTGGACACCATGGAAATAATACAAATTATGACATGAAAGAGAGCACCTCAGTAATAAATGTATAAATATCACTATACACTACTAACTCATCTGTTTTGGTGAGCTATATTAATTAGCAAATTCTGATTTCTCCATGACAGTCCTTCTAATGAGAGTACCTTACATCTTCCTGGTGAGCAACTGAAATGGTAACAAGAAAATGAAGTTCATAACAAGCAAATATGTTGTCTGTGACATGTCATGGTTAGAATGTGGCCATGAATGTTTTGCAAAACAGAATGTCCCTTAACAACTCATTAAGTATTTTTTTTCTTTGTCTCATACATTCTCATTAACTTGTCAGCTCAAAGCTTTTTTTTCTTTTTAAATTTTATATTCTTGCTGTCTCTGAGAATATTCTACCTACCTGTCCTGGAGAAAAAAAGAACACTTTATCAGAAAGTTGTGCCATGAAATCTTCCTGCAACAATGAAATGAAGACTGGATGACCTGGTTGCCCATGTCCCAGCTGAAACCATCACTGGAGGTAAATTCCCAGGTGTAAAAGTTTGTTTTATCCTGATGATGCTGAATGCTCCCATTACTTTCTGCTCTGATCTCCCACAGACATGACTGTGGCAGTGCTGTGGAGCTGCTAAGTGCGGCCTTCCAGAAGCCAACAATATTCAGGAGTACTCATCTAAACAGTGAAATCTTCATCCTCTTTGGAGACAGAAAACATAGATGGACTATGTTTGGGAAAGATTGGCTCCTGTCATTTATGTCAGTAAACCCTTCTCCAAGGTGACTAGTGTGTGACAGCAAACAAGGTGATCCTCGTCTTGCAATATTACAAGACTTTTCTTTTTAATTTAGTTTTGTTTTTAATTGATTTAATACTTGCCTAATTTTGAAGCATTTTATGGCTCTACACTTCTGTTTCTCAGTGCTGCTGTCAGACCTGAAGAACCACTGTAGTAATAAATTCCACAGATAACTTCGGCTTGAGGCCAAGTGAACTTTTTGGGAAAAAATGAAACAAAACAGAGAAGCAAGCAGTAGGAACCTACAGGATCTGTTTATTATATTTTTGGTGAAGGAATTAAGGGCATAAAAGTGCTCCTTGATTCAGGATGAATGTCTAGTGTTGTGTTATACACAGGAGCCCTTGAACTGCAATTTGTCATTTGCTCATAGTTTGTGCACGGTCTAATTTTAATCCTCCTTATCCTGCAGCCTGTAATGAATTCCAGTTGGGTCCAATTCCAGATACCAACAGCCCTACAGTCTCCCAGTAAACTGATTGCACGAACTGCGTTTAGGCAGGAGAAGCAACCTCTGTGTTAACTGAGTATTATTGATAAGGTTTGATTGTGGAATAACAAGATTATATAGATTATATAGTATTTGCGCTTAAATGAGAGCATCAGGAGTGAGATTCACTACTTCTCTACATTCTTCCTTTTGTTCCCCTATCTCTCCCCAGGCAGCAGTGTGCAGGCTGGTGTGTATTTTCAAGCTGAGCTCTGGTTGTCTTCGTCTGGTTGTGCTGCCCCAGATCCCACAGTAAGCCTGGCTCAGTCCCATCCCTCTGATGGGCTCTTGGCCATTCTGTATGATGGGGACAGAGCTGTCCCCTACCTGGTGGCAGGGTGTGGGTCGTGAAAGGAATGTTTCTGCCAGTGTCAGCACTACGAGCCATCAATCTAAAACAACAACCCACAGACACACATGCAAAATGGGATGCTTTCTGCCATGGGAGAGAAACGACTTCCACAAAATGACTGTGGAACAGCATTAAACTCCAGTAAAGAGCTGAATTAATCACAGGCTCCATCAGTGCGCTGGGGCGGGTGGCACAGATGAAGGAAAATGAACCACCGCTGAGAGCTGAGCCAGCACCAGGCTGATGAGGTGCTCTCCTCTCTTCCAAGAGACTTGCAAAAGGATTTTTCACCCCCTTGGAAGTAAGGTGGCTTTTAAAATGCGGGGAGGAAGATGACAGTAAACATATGTTCTGCTTCCCGTTAGCTGCTGTCTGAGACTCTGCTCCTCCTGCGTACAACTGAGTCTTGATTTGTTTCCACAGTTCTCTTGCTGTGCCCAAAAAGCAGGAACAAAAGGGCAGAGGAACAGCAAAGATGTGAAGACCAGGAACAGCATTCACCACCCACAGGCCTTACTTTTGGGGTTTTGGTAATATTTTTATGCCAGGCTGGGCTGCATGTGCTGAGAGGATTTATTGATCTAATTCCTTGTTCCTACTTAGTCACCACATCCTTTGGTCTCCTGCTTCTCCAAAATATATCTCGCAGGCTTATTTCAGCCATCAGCCAGAACTTTGCAGCTTCTCTGTCTGGAGTATTTCTGCCCATGCTTTCTGATAACTCTCACTTCTCTAACAGCATTTATTTGTAAAATGAGATATTGCTGGACCAGACACTGTTGCTTTCAGAGCTTGGGTGCAACAGAGCTTCATGGATTTCTTCCTTTCTTCCTTTTTTCCTTTCTTCTTCCTTTCTTCCTTTCTTTTCTTCTTTTCTTCCTTCCTTCCTTTGGGTACAACCAACCCTCAAAGGAGGTAGCTAGTGGTTTATCTAATTCTTGTGCAAGCAGAGAGGTGTTTAAATCCCTCCTGAATACACCCTAATGAAGAATTACCTCTTGAATTGCAAACAAGATGCAATGTATTCCACAGATGGGCTGATATGTTACTGGTCTACTATAAAATGATACCAAGTCTTAATGGTTTTCAAAGCCTTGGATTCTTCACAGTTAGACCTTGACTTAGGGCTTTGGTTTTAAACAGTGCATCTGGAAGGACCAAGAGAAGAGAAAACAGAGACCTTGTTTTATAATCCTCTCTTTACAGGTCTCAGTTGCAGTCTTCTTGAGGCTTTAGTACAACTTAGAGATAAAAGCAGTCCCAATGGGATGTAAAAGCACTTATGCAGGATAGTAGACACTGATGAAATGTGTCTGGGCTGTTATAAAATCTGTCTCTTGAATAGGCTGCTTGGAGCTCTACATAGCTAATTTAATCCCTTATCCTGGTTTGATGCTATTTGAATCTTTACTTATGCTATTTTGCAGAAGATGGAGGCTCTACCACCTCTTCCAGGTGGTGTATTCCAGTGTTTCATTCCATCTAGCATTTGAAAGCTGTCTCTAAGAAAGAACTGAATTAGACCTTCACTGTATTTTGAGCCTATTGGTCTATCTCCAGTAGGTAAAAGAGTTTTTACAGACTTTATTTGTGTTTTATGTTTTACATGTTGGCAACCTCTTCCCTCCCCATTCCTTCTTATCCCTTAGACTGCAGAAACTGCAGCTGTAAAAATCTGTTTCTCAGCAGGCTGGCTCTTGGAAAGGCATTTTTTGCTCTCTCTGACTCATAGAGAGACCCAGCTCTGGGGAAAATGCAGGCTAACTGGCATTTACCTACTTTTAATTGGATTGAATTACCACTTACACTGGAGAAGCTCCAGTACTACTTTTTGGCATTTGGACAGGGTGCTAAAGCTCTAGCCATCTCTGCTCTGCTGGCGCTGCCACTCACAGGGACATTGGCAGAGGTGCCCGGGCAGATTAGACTGGGCACATTGCCCACTTGTTTAGGGGCCAGTGTTTTATCTCCTGGCTTTCTGACATCTAGAGAGGCTGATCCACCCCAGAATAGTCCCTTGTTACCTATAAGTAGAGACCCAAGTGAGCTTTCTCCCTGCAGCTCCCAGGGCTCCTTGAGGACCTCACAGTGCAACTATCCTGAAAAACAAAAGGTCAGAACACATTTTGAATCATCTGTCTCCCTCTTATATGTTAACAAACCATAAAAAAGCAATAAATCCTGGACACCTGAGGTCTTTGTGCTACAACCCAGGCTGTGATACCAGCCATGAAGGCCTCTCTCCTCAAGGAAAATGGGAGGTAGACTCAGGTGATGTTCACTCATGCCATCTCAGCTCATCCATCCACCTTCACAGGCCAGAATATTTTCCTTGTTGGATACCAAGGCTGTGCCTGCTCCAGTATGCACCCATGCTACTTGTTACATAGCTCTTGTCTTCAGTTTTGTCTTGGCCTAGGCAGTGCTGGATCAATGCTGGTGTTGCCTCATGTGTCTCTTGGGTGCTTTTCTCCTGCAAACCCCTTCTGTAGCTTCTCTGTTTGAGTGAAACAACCAGTGTCACCATGTGTCACTTCTGTGAGCAGCTGCAGGACCCAAGTCCTCTTTGGCAGAAATGTCACTTACTTTCTCTCAGCTTATTCTTACAAAAGCATCCAGTTTTGCCTTCTTGTCTAAAGTTTTAACTTTTTTGGACTGCTTCTCCAACTCATCATGCGAGCTGCTCTGTGGTGTCTGTGTACCAGAGCTCCAGGGCTGCCATATATAGAAGAATTGGTGAGCTGGAGCAAGGCTAAACATGAGAGCAGTCAGATTTATTTATTTTCTCTGACTGTAACATTTGCCTTCTGGGCAAGCACTGGGGACCTGCCATGTAAGCAGTTACCAGTTGAGCTCAAAAGCCAAAGTTCTGCAATTGGAGTTATAAACAGCCTCTTATCTCTGTGCTGGACACAGAGGGTGACCTATTTAACACATTTACCACCCTGTTTTAAAGTAGTTTTAAAAATCACAAGTGCATGATGAAAAGATGTGCAGAAATAGTTCAAACAAATTTTGCTTCTACAGCTTCTGCTAAAATCAGTGGGTTTTGTTGTGTTGTTTGGTTCTTTTTCCCCAGAAAAGGTTGTCTTAGCTTGTTACTTGCCTGCGGGGTTAGTGCCAGATGGAGGTTAATAACAGGTACAAAATATCCTGCTGTTTAAAGGTTTTAAAGTTTTTTTTTAAACAAAAACTCTCTTCTCCCTTTTCTCACTTTTTAGAAGGGTCACGTCTATGAATAGGCAAAAGCCTGAGTTTTGCTATATTCTGCTCATCTGTGGTGTTTAAAAATGGCCTTAACCTTTTCTGGGATGCTGTATTTTTTTCCTTGAGTTTAATTTTTCTTGGAAATAACAAAAGTGAAAGTCCCAAATCTCCCTGAGTATTTTACACTTCTTTTCCTACCATAGCAGCTAAGATAGTGGACATGTAAGTATAGATGATGACTAAAAATCATCCCAGTACTGAAGGACATGAACTACATTCACCCTGAGCAGCAGAAGTACAATTGTAGTATACACTAGAAAATAATTCGAGATAAAAATATTAAAATCCTGACATAAATTCTCTAATTCTAAGCATCTTTTGCTTATGTAACTTCATGTTAATTTGGCACTTTTGTTAATTTGGCATATTTTTGTTGAGATGAGACAAGGAGAGATGGGAAAGATTTTAGGATACAAAGGACAAATAGACCAGTCTCCCATCCTGGATGAGGTTAAAGGTCTGAGGCAAGATATTGGTCTTCACATAATTTTTTTTCTTAACTAAGACTTCAGGAAAGCTTGTTTCTGCTACCTACAGGGCCACCTTATGAAAACTGGAGCATCACTCTTCCCCTTAGGTGAGGAACTGCTCTTAGGTGTGATAGGAGTACACAAAAACTCAGCACCTTGCAGTTAAAGTCTGTTTTGTGCTCAAACCCCCTCCCCTGCTGCTGCTACAACTCAGAGAATAATTGTGTTGAGGACAACTGAACCACCAATGGGCTTCATCTAAATGCCTTTGCCTGTAAAGCTTTCCAAACAGAGACATGCAGGCCAGTTTATATTCAGAGATGCAATGATCAAAGGCACTATACAAAGATTCAGTGTTGCTGTGCACTGCAGAGGAAAGCTGGAAGTAATTTGGGTCAACTAAAGTTAGAAACTGTCCCTCACCTCACGAGACAGATGTGAGCTTTGAAGTCGGGGAGATTATCAGTAAAACAATCCAGAGGAGCCAGTTTTCCCCCAGTCCAATTTCTAATCTGCTGACTTGATGCAAGATCCCATTGCTGGATGAGGACAGTCTGCCCTGTCCTGTGAGCTGCCCTTGACAGAGGTCAAAAAACAATATCAGGAAATGTAAAACACTGGAGTGAGTGATGCTGCATTGTATTTCTGGAAAACAATTCTTTCTGAAGCTCAAGGGAATTTAGGGTTCTTATATTTGCCTGCTGAGGCTCTGATATAATGAGGATTGCAGGAGTACCCACAGTGCTGACATCTTCTATTCATTAATTTCAGTAGTGTGGCTTGTGTCTTCTGGGGTCTTGGCAGGATGTAGACTCAATAGAACCACTGTGTGCAGCTGAAGGAATTCTGTTCACAGGCTCAGCAGTTTTCTATAGGAAGATCTTTCTCTCTACCTTGCACCATAGAGGGATGGTGACTTGTTTGGGAATAAGGCACTGATCTGTCTCCTGGATGCTCTCCCCACCACCTCCCTCAGCCCCTTTGCTCTTCAGAGATGGGAGCTGTTGCTGAAGAGTGAAGCAAAGACCTCATGTAACCTATGCAAACTCACTACCTCTTTGTCACTTTTTTTCCTGCTTGGGAGGAGATATTCAGCTTGGTTCCTTTGTCTTGTTTTGATGAGTAACCCTTTTATTGGGGAAATCCCTGACCTACATGCCTGGCTTTTCAGACCGCTCCCTACTGCAGACTCATCACTTTCAAGTAATAGATGACTGCAACAGTCTGTAATCCACATTATCAGTGAAACAGGCTCTGTTCTAGAGATGCTATCTTACCTTTCCAAATAGTCTCATGGCAACACTTGCAAGTTTCAGCCTAATGGATCACTCTAACAGCTTGGACTATTCTCCCTCTGCAAGTATATTATGCCTTAGCTTGTAGACCTAAGCCAAGCACAGACTAAAATAGAAGCCACAAGGCAATGGACCCATTCTGCCATGCCCAAATATCTATTAAAAAACATCAAATTACTTAATCCTGCTACTGGTGTATTGACCCAATTAAATCTAGTCAGGAAGTTAAGCTCCCTCAAAAAAATTTAATGAAAGCTCTTCCAATAGTTCATGAAGCCATAAGCTAACTCATGTAAGGGAGGCTCACTGCTCCAGGTCATCAAGGAATATTCATTCCTTCCTCTTCTGTGTGATGCCAGGTGACATTGATCTGAGGGGTTACCCTGACCCTCACAGGCAACTTATCCCCTTTTCTTCCAAATCATGTGAGCAGAAAGACAATACTGAAGTGGGTCATGTATACAAGCACAAACCACCTGTTTGTCTGGCTTCTGTTGAAGATCCTCACTATCATTCTGCAGATGGCAGAGGATAGCAGCTGACAGAATAGAAATTCTTCTGATAGAGATTGTAAGAAGGGTCTACAAGACAAATATTGAAGCTAAGTCCTTTGCACATTCATATATAATACCAGGCAGAAAAATGGAGAGAGATAGATGGATTTCTGTGTTTTTGCTTTAAAGATGTCAATTGTACATTCCTTCATATCCCTACCTGATCTCCCACCTCCCTCTCCAGTTCATTGCTCATCTTCTCTGCCTCCTGGTTTCAGTCTTCCTATTTCCTAACCGGTTTTTATCCCTGTCTGTCCACTTGTCCCACCTACAACTGACCACCTCTGCATTTGAAAGAGGATGAGGTGCTGCTGCTTTTTCCAGTATGCCAAGGCCCAGGATAATATATTAACCGGAGAGGTTCATTGCTCCCATACATCACTGGAACTGTCCACAGTGATGGATGGTTGAAATGTCAGGGAAAGCCTCATTTTCCATGGGAGCTTGGGTATTTTAGAAATTAAAATACCAAAAATTACAAATATGGATCTTCATGTGGTGAAGAAAAGAACAGGCTGTTGGTGAATTTTACTTTCTACTTGCTGATATCCCACAGCATGGGTGTGCTGGAGGTTTTCAAGTAAAATCTTTAAAATCCCTTCGTATCTCCCAGGTCTGTCACCAATTATCAAGCCAATATCTTTCTCTTGTTTTCTTTTTTTTTTTTTTCCCTTGGAAGTCACTAACCTGTTTGGCTCTAAATGATCTCCAAAAAAATTCTCCCCTAAGCAACTATATGAACACTTCAGCAAAAACAATGTTAAACTTAAACTGCATACTAGAAAGAGTTGGGCAAGCTCAATACCAAATGGTGTTGTATATCAAGCCTGTAATCTGAACAGGCCTGGCATATAATTAGTCATTGGGGAGTCTCTGGGTAGCAATTTACAGATTGTTAGTCAGTGAATTCCCACAGGTCTCCATGAGTTTGGGATTAAGCTCTGTGTGTGAATAATTGTCTAATTAGTCACCTCAGGCAGGGGTTTTAGAGACCTTCAGCCCCTGCTCTTGGAACAGGTGTAAGGTTTAAATAAACCGTGTCAAAGTTTCATTATAAAAGTTCATTGCCATCTCCAGATGTGGCTGCTCAGACCATGTCTTACTGGCTCTGGGGAATGCAAAACCAATCACCGTGAGTGAGCTGGCAACAAAGCTTTTTCCCTGTGATTTGTGTTGATGCCCAGTGCAGAGAGGGTGGCAGTGCCTGGAGGAACAAAGCCTCATTGCCCGTGCACAGTGCTGCCCCAGCAAGCTAACAGGAGTCAAGATGAGTTCAGAGAGGAGGTAGTTTTCATCTCGGGTGCTGCAGGAGGGTTTGCAGTTCTCATTTATTACAGAGGTGAACTCTTCTCAACCATGAAATGAACACAGACACATTTGCCTTGAGATGGTTCCTGAAAATGATAAAACATTAGAGTCTCTTTTGAGGTTATCTTACACAAAACTTTACGACAAAGGTTATGGCAGGCCACCTGCAGTGTTAGAGGTATCTGCAACTCTTTCTGATTCTGATTTATCTGTATCTGAGAAGTCTTTTGACAGCATTAATGTTGCCTTCTCAGGACCAGGTACAGCTGTAACCTGAACATGTGCTTCAGTGTTCTTCTTCTCCTTTGTCACAATACCAATCTTCACTTGGACTACAGGTTATCTTCCAGATGTGGGAGCACTCAGGGAAAACCCTTTTTTCTTAGTAAACAACAAAGAGGGAGCTGGAATTAAAGCTGAGCAGACTTCTTTTGTAATTTTACTACTGTTTTAAGAAATAGGGAAAGTTTTGTGTTGCAGTTCCTTAAATACAAATTGTCCAGTCAAAAGATCTAAAGTATGTGAAGCTCTTCAATAGATAAACCTGAGAAAAGTGTCTTCCCATATTGTCTGGAAGGAACCCATTGCCCAGTTTCTGCTCTTTCATGCTGCTGCAGCTTGCTAAATATTTGTAATGCCCTTACAATGATTTAAGTAAGAAGGAAACTAGCATTAATATCCATAATAGAAGCAAATATCTGTTTTAAAGATACTGTACTCTGCAACAGGGCCATGGATTTAATAGGCTTTTACTGGACTGTCAATAGCACAATGCTGTGGCATTGATCCACAGCTATAGGGAACAATCCAATTACTGTTCAATTGAGTCAAAGCAATTAGTCAGCTTAGGCCAGGGGGTAATGCAATCAGCTAAAAATGTTCAGCAATCAGATTTGCAGAGAGCTGAAACTCTTTTTTTTTCTTTTTTTCAACGACTCAGAGATCTTATTCTAACTAATGAACACAAGCAAAGCAACAGTTGGTGAAAAGAAGTCCCTTTGAAGTCTGTGACTAAGGTAATGATGTCTCCTAAACAGGCAGAGTATTTTTGAGATGTACAAACTCATGGTCCTCTCTGTACTTGATCCTCCTTTAGCAAGTGCTTAACTGTTCAAATACATTGAGACTAGTCTTCAGACTTTGATGCTTTCTTTCTCTATGCAGTTCTTTAAATAAAAGGAAAAGCAATTATCAAAATCTATTGTTAGATCTGAGGTATATGGACCTAAGTGGTTTCTTAAGTGAATGTAAACTTGAGATATTTTGGGACTGGATAAGCAAAAAATATTTAATGGAGGCTTTTCCTATAAATTGTATACCCTTGTACTGAGGTCGTTAATGTTTTCTGGAAAGGTTTTTTTAAAAAACTTTTTTTTTTTTTTTTTTTTATATGGCACTGTATTTTGGTGATTATGTTGCCTGTGTTAAATAAGAGATTAAAAGATTCAAGCTACAGCATTATGACCAAGTATCATGTGTTCTTCCTTGTAGCTTAATGATCTTTTGAAGGTAAAATTAACATAACCAAAGCATTAAAGACCCAAATACTTTAGTCTCATGCTGAATGAGTGGTTGATGTATTATAGATCTGACTTTTGTTTCACAAGTGTTATACTCCCTTTGACTTCTTTGGGAATTGTTGCTATTCAGACTAATGGCATACAGCATCCAAATGATCTTTTTTCCAATTGAAAGAATTGGAAGGGGGTGCTTCATAAGTCTGCAGAATGTTGTTTTTGCCAACAAAATCTGAATACAGTGCAACTCTTCCTATGATTGGATGATTGGGTTACATATACCTTCTTTATTATCCTGAAATAATTGTGGTGCTCTTGTGTTTTGTGATGGAGAAGACCAGACATGTTGAAACTATGTAAGAACTGACAAAACACAGTTTGATTAGTTTAACTCTGAAGATCCTGATCTGACACAGGTGCTCCTCAGGCATGGTCTGCTGAAAATCTCTGGGGCTTGATTCCATTATGTTGAGAAAAGTTAGAAGATAACTTGATTTTTTTTCCAAAGGCTGAATGTAATCTGGGTTTGAGCAGAACAGGCCAAGAATTTGTAGTATTATAGATGAGATTCCTTCAGCACTCAGCCAGAGGAAAGACTGCCCTAAGGCCAGTGCCATTTGAACTCACCTCATTGCTTGATCAGGAGATTCTGTCAGAGTGCCCTCCAGGGTGAGGCTGTAACCCCAAACTGCCCTGGCTTATAAACTTGGGTTGGAAAGGAAGTGTTGGATTTCTCCAACTGAAGTAAAAATGTAGAAATAATGCACACTTTGGAGCTTCTTGAAGTTTGACGTAAAACTAGGTCATGGCAGCTCTTTTTGAATTCAACCTTTTGCCCACGTCTTTATCTGAGATGTTGTCTGGAGCATGTACCTGGGACTGCTCTTGAGATAGAGAGGAAGCCTCACTTGGAAGAGTCTTTTGTGCAGCTCTTTGAATTTAGAAATCTATCAGAGTGAGAGTTTGCCTGGGTAAAGGAGAGTATATAGGGTTTTTCCTGTCTAATTAACAGATTGAAAGCACTGGTATGGAATGGAAGAGCTTGGGCTAATTTTCAAGCTAATGTACTTCTTTATAGAAGAATACTTCTGTATTAGTAATGGAAAAATGAGATTTAGACTCTATCTTGCCTCTAGTTTTGGTAAAGAAGTTCAATAAGCTCTTATTTTGCATCTTCATACCAGAATGGATTTAAAGGATGGGGAAGGGGGAGTGGAAATGTCTCCCCCTGAACATCCCACTGCAATGTCAGACGTTTTTGTTTGGAACATCTCTGCAGATGGATCTGGCCTTTGTGTTCTGTTGAGGGGAGGGGGGAACATAATTATCCTTGAAAATTCTGAGATTATCCTTGGAAATTCTGACTGAATACAAAGGTTTTAAGTGTGAAAAAGGCTTTTTCTTGCTTCTTAGGTTATCTTGAGGCTGTTTCTGAGTTCTGTCCATTTGTGTCCAAAGAATTTGTCTCTGGAATTGTAAGCAACTGTTGTAATGCTACATTAGAAATATTTGCAGAAGACATTAAAATAGTATTCTAGAGGGTTTATGACATGCTGTGCCATTATGTACTCCTGTATAAAAGTTGAATAAGAAATCAACTGAATGAGCTGCACTATTCATGTAAGACTTGCTAACCTATGAATAATGCGATCACACCACACACAGCATTGTGAAGGGTTTATAAGCATCATTGCAGTATTTTTATCTGTTATTTGCATGTCTTAAGAGGAAAAAAATGCTATTAATGTTGTAGAGTCAAACTTCCAGTGCAAAAGAACTTGGCTCTGGGTTCTGCATTCTTTTTTTTTTTTTCTTTTTTGGTTGGGTGTTGCTTGCTTGTGGTATGAAATGATGACGTGCTGAGTTTTCCTTGAAGAGGAGAGCAAAGAGTTTGGGTAATGTTACACTGACTATGATTTCTGTGGATGTGTCTTCCTATGTTGCATGGAGCCATCAAACAGTTGAAGTATATGAGCACCATGAAAGGAATTTGTATCTAGTCAAGGCAGTGCTCACCTGCCCAGATACCTCTCTCCTTTACAGTTATGCAGAACGTTCCTTAAAGTCTTCCTGCTCCTCACAACAAGAGAAAGAGGATGATTTCATGGCTTTAAACAGCTGGAGAGTGCCTTGCTGACATAGACTTTCTGTCTGCCTGGTGAATTCCTATCTATGCAAACCCAACTCTCCCCAAGTAGCCACCAGCTGTCAGCTTTCAGGCCCACTAAGAAAACTGCAGTGTGTGTGTGTGTGACAGCTTTCTCTTTTTAAGTGAGAAATCTCTGCTACCTCATCTACTCACCCTGATTATGCTGTTCTGAGTTTATGCTACTGCTCAGCTCTTGAGTTACAGTAAGTGGTAGCAAGGCCAGGTTGTCGCTCGCTGTGGGCAGAGGCTGGAAGGAGTTGAGCCTTAGTTTCTTAGCTGCCCCCTCATACTTTCTAATGCCTGTGGATGGGAGAGACAAGGGACTCAAGAATGTGCTCCAGAGGGAGGAATAAGAAGCCCCAAGTCTTACTGTGCATGCCCTGTAATCCTGTCTCCTTTTGACATCCTCCCTTTGATGTGTAGACACCCTGTTTCAACCATGCTTGCTGTTTCTTAGCTCACACTCTCCCAGTATTGGCTCCAAGCAACCCATTTGCTTTGCCCTCTGTGCAAACTGATTGTCTGCAAACTGCAGTTAAAGTGAGGAAAAGAACCCTGACCCTTGCTCTGCCATCTTCAGGACTTGTCTCTGGGAGGTGAGCTGGGTGCTGTGGGAGGTCAGACTGTGCACAGATCCTTCAGCAGCCAGTCTGACAAGTTTGGCTTTTTTTCTCATGGGTGTGGTTGTGATATGTGCCGTAGGCTTTTTGGATGGTGGATGAAACTTAGGTGTGGGTTGCCCATTGACTGTATCCTCATTTGGCTGGCCTTCCTCCACCAGAGCCTCATATCTATTCTTTAGTGGCACTGAGGGGGATGAGGTTGGCAAGGAGGGAGTTCACCTGTTGCCATGACAATGAACTTGCCTCCATCCATTCCACTGCCCCTGGTCTGGCAGGGACAGGGTCTCGATCCCATTTCTGTCTCAGGGAGAGCAGGGCCTGGCTCCACCAGCTGCCACTCGCTGCCAGCACAAGCCCCTGTGTGACAGCTGCTGCCTTGCAGTGCGTGCGCTGGGTGTGGGTCCCGGTTTCAGCGCGTTCCAATCTCCCGCCATTTTCCTGGCGATGCCCCTGACCCTGTCAGGCACTCGGCCTCGTACCCCAGAGCTGCTGGCGCCCAGTGGGTCTCGCTGCTTTTCCTCAAGCTTTTCTGGCTCCAGACACTCCCTGTTCACCTCATTCTGGCTTCCAGGCACAGAGCTGCCCTTGCTGCTGCTTTGCTGTTCACTGCATCCCATGCTGGTGTGTATGGAGGCATGAGAAGGTGGTTTTGAGAACAGGGGCAGCAATCATGTAGTTGTTTGGTGTAGTTCACCTGTTGTTCCCTGAGCCTAGAAAACTTAGGTTTCTCTGGCCCCGATCCTGCTTTATGGTTTTGTACGTGAGCTGTAGTTTATGACCATTGCTTGAGGTGTCTCAACCCTTGGTGCAGCCCAGAGTGCAGAGCCCAGGGGAATTTGGAGGCAGCTGATACATCTGGAGCTGGGCAAGGAAACAACTGGGGCCTAGTGGCAGCAAATTCCACTGGGGTATTTATGTGCTGCTGCTAATATCATAGTGTTGGTCTCTGTACATGTTGACCTGGAGCTACCTCTGTTCATCTCTCATCCCACACATTAGGGATAGGCCGTTGGTGTCGCAGTGATTTCCCTGCAAAATTAGCAAGTGATGTTTATTCCTCCCTTCCTCATCCATGTCTTGGAAAGCAGTGATTCATTGAAGATGCTCAAGGCCCAGATACCAGAGAAAAGTCTAGAGCTGTTTGGAAATGGATTGCGAGGATACAGAAATGGTATCTGCTTTGCAGTGCCTCTGCTGTCACTGCATCTCTTGGGGATTCCCTTTCCTATCCTCAGTTCACTAAGTTTATGCCATCTGCTAGGGGATGTTCTTGGGAAGCTTTTAGTGCCCAAGGCTGTGCTGTGCTCCCACAACATGGTAGGAGTTGGTATCTTTAGTTGCAGTGCTCAGCTGAGAAATTGCTGACAGGAAAAATCTGCACCAATTACAAGTAATACATGTTGAAGAGTAAGAGCTGGGGAGGATGTCAAATCGGTAAATCTATTCCAATACAGTTTTCTTGGGCACGTACTTCTTGATGTCTCTGGATTCCTGTTGTGATCAGCATCTCTGAGATGACTGTCTGGCCTTTGCCACTCCAGTATTAGCATGACATCAGGAAGTGAAATAGAGCTCTTCTGGGCTCTTCTCTATGGCCTGGCATTTTGATTCCTAGACACACTGAACTCCATGAGGAGTTATGTTCTCGGAATCAGGGTCTGAGCAAAAAGACCACTCTCATCATTAAGTTGAAGAGTCCTCTTACACATGCTTGAAATGGGAAGCATGCAGAGTTCAGATGAGTGCCAGAATTATTTTTAATGGATTCCAGTGAATATGTCTGCAATTAGAGCCTTTTAGATCTAAACTCTAAGGCATGTGGTTGTGACATGAGAAGGAAATACTTTTTTTTTCACAGGTAAGTTTGTTATCCTTTGTTATGATGAGTTTGGTGAAACAGCAGTTCCTGCTGCTTTGGTTGCCACAAGAGTTCCCATACAGACAAAGTTGTGAGAGTTTCTGTCAAACTTGGTTTAAGCAATTAAGGCAGAGAGCTCTGCAGATGAATTACCTGTACCATGGATGGGGAATACAACTCTCTGGATATATCCACAGCAGTTTGTAGATGCTGCTTGAATCTTCTGCTCTTTTTATTTTTCATTAGCAGGCAATAGCACTGCCTGATTTATTTAGTGTCTTCCCAATGCATGATTAAAAGTCAGCAAAGTTAAGGGGTCCTCAACAAAGTTAAGATCCTCTAGAACATGGTTGGTAGTTGAGGGTGTCCCTGCTCACTGCAGGGGGGCTGGACTAGATGACCTTTGGAGGTCCCTTCAAGCCCTAAACATTCTATGATTCTATAATTCTACATCTGGAAGAATGAACAAATGAGATGAAAGCCAAAAATAGAATCTAGTCATAATGCAGGTGCTTCTACATCAGCCAGGAACTTTTCTTTTTTTTTTTCTATTATGTTTTGTTATGAGCATTATACAGATTTGAGTCACAGGCGAGAGAAGTTTCAGATCTTTCATGACAGACTATAAAGAAATGTAAAAGCAATAACTTCTTCCAAATATTGTGTTCTAATCTTCAGGTGGATTGACTGCTATTATTCCACTGATGAGAAATAGTAATTGTCCCCAGTGTATATACATGCTGCATCCTTTGAACTCACATTGATCTGCAAGCATTTTAGCTCCTCATAGAGTTATTCTCTTCCTGTCTTGTAAACAAATTGAAGAATTAATTGTAAACGGAGAGAAAATGGATGATTTTTTTTTCTTTTTCAACCAATATTATGGAAACATTTTGGGTGCAGGAAGGGATAAGATACCAAACAAAAATATCTCCCCACTTCAAGTATTTGGCTCAGGAGTATGTCTCCATTTTTAATTAACTATGAGTATGTTCAGGTCCAGATTTGCCAGTCTTCTATATTGTAAACTTGTGTGGATGACAGAATTTGGATTTTTCTCTGTGTATTTAAGCACTGTGACACTGGACAAAAACCTTTCTTATGTGGTTTTTGACTACCAGGCTTTGCTGGAGCCAACTGAGGTCCAGCCCAGCTCCAGCTGCAGGAAGCCTGAATTTTCCTGACTGCAGGAAATCCAAAGGTGGAACAAGACCCTCACATGGAAGTGTCCCAGTGCACACAAAAGTAAGGCGAGGAGGGTATCTTCTAGCCTATCTTCTAGAACAGTCCAGAAAAGTCTCAAAATAGTCCCATCTTCTGAAATTTCCATCTGGATTTGGAGTCTGATGCATCCCTAATGTAATGGCAGTGACAGCCACAAGCAGCTGTGTGCTTGGATGTCCACTCACATCAAATGCAACAACCTGATTGCATTCTGGCAGAAAGTCTTTAGGAACACTGAGATAGACAATGATAACAACACTTTACCAGACTTCCAGAACTGCTGCCTTATTCACAACTGTCAGATAGTCTTAGAGTAAGTATTTTGTCTTGTGAGATATTGTTTTCCTAGTTCTATTACAGGACTCTCTGCAGACCTGGGTACACCATATTGCAGGACTGATTTTCTTTGATGGGATGGGAAGGTTTCAGCCAGATATGCTCCATATTACAGGGTCTTCAAGGCATCTCCTTGATAAACTAGGTATTATTTCTGTGAAGCTGCAGCCAGGTGACAGTACTTGGCATCTGCTCAGGTTAACATGCCAAGGGCATATAGGCTTCACACCAAGGGCTTTTCTTATCCTGTGCAGGCAATATCTATGCACTCTTCTCTACAGACTTGGGATGACCCAAGAGAGTTGTGTCCATCTCAGATGGTTTTCAGAAGGCTAACTGTCCTTGCCTGGATTTCTGATGTCAGGAAAGGAGGGAAGAGCATTGAAGCCTTTAGCCAGGAATAAAGCAAATTTATGATTCTCCTGAAATCCTGCAAGGAGGAGGAGCTGAGGGGAAGGAACAGTAATTAAAGTCAATTTGCAGTCTCATTTAATAAGTTACAACTGGGCTGGGGAAAAGCTGGCAGAAGAACATTTCTGAAGGCTTTAAAAAGAAAACAATCCCAGCTTGATGGGAAAAACTTTGAGCCTTCCAGGAATAACTCATATGCTAACAAGGCTGCTATATTTTGTTTCCTTCCAGTAACATCAATGGGTGAATCAAGAACAGGGCTCACTATGCCATGTGCTGTATAGACATCTAAAGAACCCTCTGGGCAAGAGACACAGGATAGGGGAGTGAAATGAGACGGGACAAAAAGATGCAGGAGACAAGGAGGAAAAAGAGTAGCTTGGGTAACTGGAAAGAAATCTGAAGTGACTTGAAGCTAAGGGTATTTTTTGAGTTCTCATCCTCTTCCTTGTCTATATATTCAGCATTTTAAAATGCTCTCATTAAAAAAAAAATAATTTCAAATTGTATGAATCCCTCTGTTTTCTGTGATAGGAAAGCATTGCATGTTTCTGAGCTTCATATTATTGAAGGTGCTCATACAAGAGGATTCTCACCTTAGAATATTCATATCCTGTTGGTAAATACACATTTATCTAGCTTCTTATGTATCTCTCTTCATCAATGTCCTCTTCCCAAAGGGTATTTCATCCTACCTAACTGCAAACTGACATCCAGAGAACTAAGGCAATTTGCATGAAGGTACTTTGCCCATAGGACAAGTTAGGGTCTCTCCATTGCCTGGTTCCTGAAGGGTGTAATTTACAGAAAGGATGATGGTGGGATGGGTTTGTGAAGGTTACCAAGGAAATCCCCTTTCCATTTGGTGGTAGAGAATCCAACCCAGTGCATTACTGGTATTTTTTGACAAAGAAACCTGTAAAGGCCTGTGATAGGCCAGTAGGAAATATGTAGTTGAGAAAGGACTGTCAAGGTTTACAGAAGATGATGGTGCAGAGGCAGATTCCTTTGCAGAGCCAGTTCCTGGCTCTACACCAGGCCACCTTCCACTTGGCAGAAGTTTGCATAGCACAGCCTGGGTGAGACCCTCTGCAGTAGATTTGGTGGTTAGCTTTCTTCACTGGGACTTGCTAGCCTGAAATGTTTCAGTATCTGCATTTCCTACAAAAATGTGTGAGCACATATTGTTTTGGGGGAGATGCTGTGGTTTTTTTGTGTCTCTCACTTGTCTTAAAATATGAATTGTTCTATGACTAATGAGTTATCTTAATTTCCTGTAAATAAAAGCTGGAAACAGATTTACTGGTGGCAAACATTCCAGCTCAGTAGCTTTTCTCAGCCCTGGACAACAGCTATTTGGTTGCATTACTTTCATTGATTTGTAAATATTGCAAAACATGATGGGTTTAAAATTTTATGCTTTAATGTGTGGCAGCCTGCACTACAGGCTGGGAGTTGGAACACCAATCTCAGTAACTGATAAAAACATAAAGGAGGGGTAGGGAAGGTGGTTTGCTAGGATGCATTTGGAATTCACCAGCTCAGATAATGGTAATGATCTGAACCCCCTTACTTGCTTCATCCAAAAAAAACCCAGGCTAATGGGTCATATTTGTCTTCCTTTCCACTTTTATGTGATATCTTACTGATAAGGACTGTTATGGTTACATATCTCTAAAAGGCAAAGAAATAACCTTTGCTTTTTCTGTCTAAGCCTCTCTCAGGAACAGAGTGCTGAGCTCCCAGCTAATGGAGGTGGCCTCTAGCTGTATTAACACAGCCTACAGCTGCCAAGTGCTAGTGCTGCTGGGCTGGCCAGCCCTAAGCTCATTCACATTCATTCATTTAAGCCTTAAAGCACTTAGACAAATTCCTAGACTTGTAAGAGAAACCTTACATAGTTCAGAGCTTTGCAGTGATCTTATAGACCCTTACAGCTTGAAGTAAGGATGCTTGCTTGGTGCAGACCATTTTCTGTGGTCAGATTACATTAGGACTTGTGAGCACCCAGCTCTTTTCAGTGTGTGGTGTTTGATCCTGCAATTAGCCTTTTGTGAGCCAGGGAATAATTTCCATGTTGTCTGTCTTCTTGTGTAGTTTTTCTTTCCTAAATTGCCTGCATAGTGTGTATAAATCACACATCCAAACTGCATACGGAGCAGACTGGCTTTTTGGTTTGGGAAGATATGAAATATGTAGCCTGTATTTTGCATTAATGGCCGTCCAAAAGAAAGAGTGTTATGCTTTTGGAAAGCATTCTGAAGGTACTTTCAGCATCTTCATTTTCAGGTGTCTGGCTTGAGAGCTTCTTAAAGAATTTCTGCTCTGAAAAAATTGAGGAAGCAACAGGATATGAGTAAATTCAGGCAACTGCAGTCAGTAATGACTTCAGCAATTCTGAGGCCAGAGGCAAGGAGAGCTGCAAGACCTGGAGTATAGAGGACAGACATATTGGAAGCAGGAATAGGGGGACCCTGCAATGTTAATGCCTCCACCATCACTTAGGATTTGAGAGGTGCAACACCACCCTATTCTTTTCAGCATGGTCTTATCATCTTAAAGCCCTTCACCAGTATCTGTCTTACAATCATGGTTGTGTCAGATGCAGGTCTCCCCTGGCTGTAGGGGTTGCTTACTATCCTCAGGCGTGACTAGACAGGGCACTTGCACCTCCTTTATGGTCAAAAATAATGATTTTTTTTTTCCTCTCCTGTAGCCTAAATTAAACGGCTCAGGAGCCAAGTCAGTTGTCCTGTCAGTAAT
>VYZU01063707.1:27432-53870 GCA_013401355.1 Ceyx cyanopectus | reverse complement strand
AGCACATATTGTTTTGGGGGAGATGCTGTGGTTTTTTTGTGTCTCTCACTTGTCTTAAAATATGAATTGTTCTATGACTAATGAGTTATCTTAATTTCCTGTAAATAAAAGCTGGAAACAGATTTACTGGTGGCAAACATTCCAGCTCAGTAGCTTTTCTCAGCCCTGGACAACAGCTATTTGGTTGCATTACTTTCATTGATTTGTAAATATTGCAAAACATGATGGGTTTAAAATTTTATGCTTTAATGTGTGGCAGCCTGCACTACAGGCTGGGAGTTGGAACACCAATCTCAGTAACTGATAAAAACATAAAGGAGGGGTAGGGAAGGTGGTTTGCTAGGATGCATTTGGAATTCACCAGCTCAGATAATGGTAATGATCTGAACCCCCTTACTTGCTTCATCCAAAAAAAACCCAGGCTAATGGGTCATATTTGTCTTCCTTTCCACTTTTATGTGATATCTTACTGATAAGGACTGTTATGGTTACATATCTCTAAAAGGCAAAGAAATAACCTTTGCTTTTTCTGTCTAAGCCTCTCTCATGAACAGAGTGCTGAGCTCCCAGCTAATGGAGGTGGCCTCTAGCTGTATTAACACAGCCTACAGCTGCCAAGTGCTAGTGCTGCTGGGCTGGCCAGCCCTAAGCTCATTCACATTCATTCATTTAAGCCTTAAAGCACTTAGACAAATTCCTAGACTTGTAAGAGAAACCTTACATAGTTCAGAGCTTTGCAGTGATCTTATAGACCCTTACAGCTTGAAGTAAGGATGCTTGCTTGGTGCAGACCATTTTCTGTGGTCAGATTACATTAGGACTTGTGAGCACCCAGCTCTTTTCAGTGTGTGGTGTTTGATCCTGCAATTAGCCTTTTGTGAGCCAGGGAATAATTTCCATGTTGTCTGTCTTCTTGTGTAGTTTTTCTTTCCTAAATTGCCTGCATAGTGTGTATAAATCACACATCCAAACTGCATACGGAGCAGACTGGCTTTTTGGTTTGGGAAGATATGAAATATGTAGCCTGTATTTTGCATTAATGGCCGTCCAAAAGAAAGAGTGTTATGCTTTTGGAAAGCATTCTGAAGGTACTTTCAGCATCTTCATTTTCAGGTGTCTGGCTTGAGAGCTTCTTAAAGAATTTCTGCTCTGAAAAAATTGAGGAAGCAACAGGATATGAGTAAATTCAGGCAACTGCAGTCAGTAATGACTTCAGCAATTCTGAGGCCAGAGGCAAGGAGAGCTGCAAGACCTGGAGTATAGAGGACAGACATATTGGAAGCAGGAATAGGGGGACCCTGCAATGTTAATGCCTCCACCATCACTTAGAATTTGAGAGGTGCAACACCACCCTATTCTTTTCAGCATGGTCTTATCATCTTAAAGCCCTTCACCAGTATCTGTCTTACAATCATGGTTGTGTCAGATGCAGGTCTCCCCTGGCTGTAGGGGTTGCTTACTATCCTCAGGGGTGACTAGACAGGGCACTTGCACCTCCTTTATGGTCAAAAATAATGATTTTTTTTTTCCCCATACATCCAGTAGCAGAAGGTGAACTGCAGTGATACCATTTTATTTGCTTCAGTGAACTCCTTACTCAGAATAGGGTTATCTGAGAGAAAACCTACATCAAGGTGGCAGCAGATGATGTAGAGTCACCTGTCAGTGCTTGTATCATCCATCCAAGTCTTTTAAGGAGTTATGCACAAGGGAATACAGCTTGGTTTGCTTCAGTTGCACTCAGCAATGTGTCAAAAACCTATGGGATCAGTGCTGGTTCTCTATATCCATCTGTGAATATTGCTCTGGGAGGTCTCCAGGATTTGGCCTGTTACTAGCAGTTCTAAATCAAAGATTGCTCACAAATCCTTTCTAATAGATACAGAGACTTGTGCATGTTTAATCTAAAGCCTGATTACGTGGGTTTTAGGCAGCAGGGTTGAATTTCGTATGAAGTGGTTTGGATGCAGAAATTGCTGCTTTCTAATTGGTTCCTAGAATTATTGCATTGGAAATACATAGGGTTTGGCTGGCTGAGAGGTGTGTATTATACCTACCAGTGCAATGATCACAGCTCATGGGGGGCTAAAATTGCTTTGCTCTGGCCATTATACCTCTCTGTATACCTAAGTATGCAAAAAAAAAATAAAAAATCCCCTGGAAGTGTACTGCCTGTCATGTCTTATTGCTTAATGATGTAGCCAGAGGCAGACCTGACATTAAGGCCATTCTTTCCTCCCAGTTGGAACACATCTTTAATCCCATCAGAGCAGATGCATTTAGAAACTGCAAAGGGAGCTTGCTCAAAGCTGTCACTTTGTTACCTAATGAGCCCATTCTTCAATCAAGGTAGTGTATTCTCTGGGAGCTCAATGATAGTGTTTGAATGTGGGATATTTATAGTGTTAGTCCCGGGCTCTGAGCAGCATAATGGCTGAAGGCAGGCAGCTCTGCTTTCTTAGGCTGGGTCAGCTGGGTAAGGGGAGAGGTGGGTAGGGAGGATGGCATCTGCTGAGCTTTGCAATTGAGACTGTCTCAGAAAAGGACTCCTGAAAAGCTGAAACCTCATTAATTCCCCCTCTTTCTGTGCTGGATATTAATTAAATTGTGCCAGGCCAGAAGCGGGGCGGGGGGAGGAAAACAGAGGGTAAAAACTTAGTGCAAGCTTAGAGCTTGCTCATAAAGCAAGGACTGCAGCACAGTGTTGTGCTGACAGTGCTGAGATTCACCTGCCTCTGTCAGCAATGCTGTCAGCTCCATTTGTTTTCCTTGGCTTGACTTTGCTTGTCTTGTTTTGCCTGGACTACTCTTCTAGAGTAACAGGACTTGGCTGTGGCAGAAGTACCAGACTGGTAACATGTCGTGTTGGAGGAAAAAGATCTCTTCTTCTACAGCAATATGTAATTTATTTTTTTTCCCACTCCCCCTATTATCCAAACTCCTCAGTTTTCAGGAATTACTCAGGACAAGCTAGTGAAGGTGTTCATATGCTGGAGTCATTCTGTCAAGCCTTCACATGTCTTCTGCCAGGACTCTCAGGACCTCAGACTGTATGATAGATCCCTAAATGCAGACCTGGCTACTTACAGATTGCACTCAGGTCAACAAGGAGAAGCAAGAATTTTCTTACATCTGTAAGCCATGAAAATGCCCTTGACCTGGCCATAGGTTTGCCATAGCCTTCTTCTGAGTTGCTCAGGCTGCTTGCACTTGCTAGGGAAGTGGAAGGCATTGCCAACCAGTTCAACCCATCTCACACACTCACCTAGTATTTTGTAAGCTACCAAGTGCCTGCTTTCGTGCTAAGATTGCTTTACAGCTTTTAGATAAATTAATGAGTGGTTGAAAATTATCAATAAAAGTGTTCAGCCATAGCTATGCAAATAGGAGAGTTAGAGCTTTCTCAACACCCATCCTTTCACACCAAGGAATAACTCTGTCACTTGTCTTTTCTGCCACCATGAGCCCCTGGAAATCAGAGAGCAACTGTTAAGATGCCCACAGGCTGGAGAGGAGGCAGCAAGGCTGGCAAAATACCAGCAGTGCTTATTAGTTGATCTTGTGGATACTACTAATCTCTTCTCTTATGGAGCAGACTTGTGTTTTTCTTCTTTGGGATGCCAGCAGTGGATGGAACAATGCTGGATGCAAAATGCATTTTGCCCCAACTTGTTTGCCACTTAATCTGGCAAGAATTACTTTGTGTTACACTAAAAGGGAAAATTCTCCATCTTGCGTTTTACTGTTCAGTGAATAAGGGCAAACAGCGATGTCCAGGTGTGTAGGCAGTTTTTCCCACTACTTGTTCTGGAGAAAAGCTCAGAAATCTGTCCTCCTCCCACCAGCTATACCAACTGATGAAAAAATGGGGTCTGAGTATTTAGCCTTTCATAAAAACTGCCCTCAGTTTTAATTATCACACTGTCACACTGCAAATAACTTCACTTGTTTTTGGAGGAGGGTCACTGGATCAGTAAAGATTTCCCCTGGGACCTCTGACATACTCCTGAATGTGTGAGAGAGATCTTTGTGTTTGTTTTATCTTTGTGCACTTACTGTTTCTGTCATAAAAGTGCTTGGGTATTCTATTTAAGAAATACACTTCTTTAGGCATTGTTTTGTTTAAAAAAGAGGTCATAGAACTGTAGAATACTGGGTTGGAAGGGACCTAAAAGATCATCTGGTCCAACCTTTTAAGGTAAAGTACATATATACATATATATATATATGTAGTTTAAATGAGCTGGACCAACACTTCCCTTGGGAGACTATTCCAATGTCTAATTTTTTTCATAAACACCCAACAGAGGTAATGCTCTTTAATTATGTTCAGAAAAGCATCATATCAAAATAATCTCCAGTCTCCAGTCAAGCTTCCACTGCTTTCCTCTTCCTGCTTTAAGAAAGCTCAGCTGTTGCTGAGGCTCTAAATACATGACTCACAGGAAAAATAAACTGTAAAACCAAATCAAAGGAGTATTTTTTCATAAATGAAACAAGGCTGTGTGGAAGGTTGGCATTGCTATTGATATTACAAAGAAATCTGGTTTATAATAAGCAATGAGCCTGTTGATGTTTCTGTGCCAATAGAGGAGTAACTCAGGAGGACAGCAAAGCACCACCTGTGTCTGCTCTACCTCGGATGGGCTTTTTTTGGAGTCTAAAACAGTGTCTTGCACACTGTGGCCAGAGCTCTGAATTTTGTTTCTCAAGGTGTTTGTACGAAGATGTCCTGTGGGTGATGTTCTTCATACTGCAGAGAACTGGATAGGGTTGGGACTGGTTTATTCAGATCACACTCATACTCTATTTCAGGGCTGCTGTCACAGAATTGTTAAGGCTGGAATAGACCTCCAAGTTCATCAAATCCTCTTCCCACAGTGGGATTCAAGCTGATGATACTAAGGAAGGACTGGACAAGGGTGAGAACTCATTCCTCAGTGCATCTCCCTGTTGCTGGAGACACTGGGTTTATGCACAATACACAGCAGTTTTGTTTCACAGGAGAGCTGTGGGAGGAGGAAGGTGGGAACCAAAACAAACACTTTGCTTCCTTTTGTCATCTTACTCCCGAAGAAAACCTCTGGGGACTATAAAAATATACTTTATCTTCTTGAATATTTGGGCCAAAACCATGACTCGGATTGCAGACAGCAGAAAACTAGGATTGTTGGTTTTGTGTCTGCTGAAGGTGCACCATCCCCCACACCTTTCTGCAAAGGGTGAAAGAAGTATCTAAGTGCTGGAGGAACTGAAAAACTTTTCTTTGCCAGAGACCTGAGCTTTCTCTCTTGACTGCACTTGGTCATCAGCACAGACTGATACCTTCTTTCTGACCCCCAGGCAGGAAACACAACCTGGACCCTACACATGCACCACACAACAGGTGTCCACTAGAGGCTCCAGGTAAGAGGTAACACACTGGCTTCAAGAGACTGAACTTTCCAACCATTAATTTGTATGTTGCTGCCCAGAGGTCTTACATTTTGTCTATCATATTAGAAAAGATAGGCAACTGTTATTCACTGGCTAGAACAGAGGATTCTCACTTTTCCCTAGATCCAATATAAATTTCCTTTCCACTTATGTCTGTTCCAGACTTAAATCATCTCATCTATTTAATTGTTCATCCCTCTGACTGGCTTTGTTGTCCTTACATGGACTTAGTCTTGTTTTATGCTTCTTTTTAAGACAGAATGATCTTATTCAATGTTGTGGGTTTGTGTGCAAGTTGTTTATGGGGTTTGGGATGTTTTAAATGAGACTGGTTTCATGATTGCCTCCACCATAATTCTTGACTTGACTGAACAAACCCAAATCCATTGAGTTTTTGCTCTTGCTTACAGCCCTCATGGTCTGTAAGCACTAGTCCTCCCCACCACCTTTGTGTTTTGGGGTTTCTAGTGCCAGATGCATTAAGAAGAATGTCAGATGGGATCACTAACCTAGTCCCTAATGCTTTATAAATCAGTGATAATCNTTTTTAAACTAGTTGTCATCTATTCTTTCTGCATTACTGCCTAGATGTGCAATGGCCCTAGTGAACTTTGCTGCTTCAGTTGTAAAAGAGCCAACTCTTGTATCTACTTCATCTCAATAGAAGTTGCATCAATTAGCTCACAGACAGGTGAACACATCTCGGGAAAATCTGACCTAGAAACTTCTTGCAGGGTGGATTAGTAGTGAGATAAACTGAGATGAAACCTTGTCTTTTCAGGTTTTAAAGGAAACATAAATAGACTGTAGAAAGAAGTTTCCTTAAGCAATAGAAAAAACTGCCAGTGAAATGGACAAAGTCACACAGCAAACATGGAGCCAGACCTCCAGTGGTAAGAAAATGTAATTTCTTCTTCAAGAACCTTAAGAGGTTCAGGGGAGTGCCCTTGGAATTGTTCTGCCTACGTGTCCAGAAAGGAGGCTGGTATGAATTACAACACATCAAGAAATTCTAGGACTGATTTAACTTGAAGTCTGTCCATTCCCATGCCACCTTCTACAGACAGATATGGTGACAAATCTATTTTTCAGGGTGCATTTATTATACAAAGAGTTGGAAGGGACCTAAAAGATCATCTGGTCCAACCTTTTAAGGTAAAGTACATATATACATATATATATATATGTAGTTTAAATGAGCTGGACCAACACTTCCCTTGGGAGACTATTCCAATGTCTAATTTTTTTCATAAACACCCAACAGAGGTAATGCTCTTTAATTATGTTCAGAAAAGCATCATATCAAAATAATCTCCAGTCTCCAGTCAAGCTTCCACTGCTTTCCTCTTCCTGCTTTAAGAAAGCTCAGCTGTTGCTGAGGCTCTAAATACATGACTCACAGGAAAAATAAACTGTAAAACCAAATCAAAGGAGTATTTTTTCATAAATGAAACAAGGCTGTGTGGAAGGTTGGCATTGCTATTGATATTACAAAGAAATCTGGTTTATAATAAGCAATGAGCCTGTTGATGTTTCTGTGCCAATAGAGGAGTAACTCAGGAGGACAGCAAAGCACCACCTGTGTCTGCTCTACCTCGGATGGGCTTTTTTTGGAGTCTAAAACAGTGTCTTGCACACTGTGGCCAGAGCTCTGAATTTTGTTTCTCAAGGTGTTTGTACGAAGATGTCCTGTGGGTGATGTTCTTCATACTGCAGAGAACTGGATAGGGTTGGGACTGGTTTATTCAGATCACACTCATACTCTATTTCAGGGCTGCTGTCACAGAATTGTTAAGGCTGGAATAGACCTCCAAGTTCATCAAATCCTCTTCCCACAGTGGGATTCAAGCTGATGATACTAAGGAAGGACTGGACAAGGGTGAGAACTCATTCCTCAGTGCATCTCCCTGTTGCTGGAGACACTGGGTTTATGCACAATACACAGCAGTTTTGTTTCACAGGAGAGCTGTGGGAGGAGGAAGGTGGGAACCAAAACAAACACTTTGCTTCCTTTTGTCATCTTACTCCCGAAGAAAACCTCTGGGGACTATAAAAATATACTTTATCTTCTTGAATATTTGGGCCAAAACCATGACTCGGATTGCAGACAGCAGAAAACTAGGATTGTTGGTTTTGTGTCTGCTGAAGGTGCACCATCCCCCACACCTTTCTGCAAAGGGTGAAAGAAGTATCTAAGTGCTGGAGGAACTGAAAAACTTTTCTTTGCCAGAGACCTGAGCTTTCTCTCTTGACTGCACTTGGTCATCAGCACAGACTGATACCTTCTTTCTGACCCCCAGGCAGGAAACACAACCTGGACCCTACTAGTCCTCCCCACCACCTTTGTGTTTTGGGGTTTCTAGTGCCAGATGCATTAAGAAGAATGTCAGATGGGATCACTAACCTAGTCCCTAATGCTTTATAAATCAGTGATAATCAAGGCATATGAAAAGCTGAGTGAGAGCTCCTTTTGAGTCCCAAAAAGCTGGTGGTTTTGCCATGTAGAAGACCACACACTTCATGGCCTGGCATGTGAGTTGCCTCTTGACTCTATTAGAGTCAAGGGAGGAGAAACCACTGCATTAAAAGTTTAAGTCTGAGTCTTTATGCATTTATATGCTATTGTTCTGCTGGCTCTTAAACTATTTGCTAGTACTCATCCTAAATTCATGAAGTACTATAAATACTCACAGAGAAAAACTTCATTATTTTTTCATAAAGGACAAGAAATATAGCTTGGAAATTCAGTTTAGTAAACATGCTTCCAAACAACTGAGGGCTTGCTGGGTTCCCATTAAAAGTCTGTCAGATGGTGCCTATGCTCTGAGCCCTGGGTGGGCTATTCCAACTGTAAGATGGAAAAGTTAAACATTTCTAATTAGCCATATTCCCATATGTGAGAGAGCCAATCACCCTCTGACAGTGTACTTCAGAAATTCTCTTAAGACCATGGGAATTTCTTGCTACCTATTACCATCTGCCAAGATGCAGGTTTGATTTTTAATCCCAGGTCCTCTTTTAGGTCCCTTCACACTGCTAAATGAAATGGTTTTGTTGTAAGTAGGAACTGAATTCTACCCATTTGCTAATCATAGGAAATAGCTGCTCAAAGTCCTTATCTCCCATGATTTGCAACCAGCTATCTAGGGCATCCTTCTCACCCACAACATAATCATTCTACTTTTGCCATTCTTGACATATCAATTTCCTGACACCATGCACCTCCTTTCTCGAGAGGATCCCAATACCTCTTCCCCATCCCATCAGCTGTTTTAAGTGTGAGAAATGTTAAAGCTATGCCAGCTAGAATTTCATCTGTTATAATTGAAACTTAATATTCCTTGTCCTCCTCACCCTGCGTGTGAGCAAGATTTTATTTCCACTGTCTTCTTAGCTTCCTTTATATACATGAAAATGGCTCTCTGTCCTCTTAGGTTTCTCTTAGGCTAAACTATGTTTCTTCAGAGGTCATGTTTTCTAGGTATTTGCATCTTGTGGTCTCCTCCAGAGCCTCTTAGCTAGTCAACATCCCAACTGTACTGTAGTGCTGCACATGGGAAAATTCCAGCTCGGCCCTATCACTGGTGAATGAAGTGGAAGAAATAACTTTGCATTCTCCAGGCAGTGCTCCTATTTGTTCATCCCAGTATAGTGTCTGCTGCAGTGCGACACAACCAAGGCAAATTTCTTTTACAGTTGGACGTGAAGTTTTCTAGCCTGAGAAATCATTTTCATTGACTCAGGCTCTGAAACTCAGTACTTATGTGTCCTTACCATTTGTTGCATTGTGTTGTCTGCCATTCAGACCCTAACAAACTCAGGGTGATGCAGAATAGGTGCTTTTGCTTCGTGCTTGTGGTGACTTGATACAAGACCTGATGCTGAGATGAGGGGCACTGAGGTTATCCTTAATAGCCTTATGTCAGTCATAATCAGACTCAATTTTTAATGAATAGTCTGGTTTTTTTTTTTGGTTGTTATTATTACTGTACTCATCATACTCTCTTAAATTGTATTTTAAGCTTTGCTCTGAGTCATCAAGTAAGTTTTCTCTCTTCCCACCCAATCATAACATTTTCTAGATATTCACTGGGGTTAACACTCATTAATTTAGGTTCCAAAATTAATAATCCCCTGATAAAATACTCCAGTTTAAATTACTCCTTAGGCTTAAGGCAAATGTTGTGTGTGAGTCACAGCATATTCCCACGACTTTGAGAGCAATATTGTTCATAATGTCACATCCAGAAGCATCATATTATCTGCTGAATATTTAGACATGAGTGTATATTTGGTAACTAGGAAGAACAGATATAAATTATTATTCCATAATGCTACCATTTTAGTGATACTTGCTAGGTGTTTTTATTTGTTGGCTGCAATCTAGTAATTTAAAAGTATCTGAATTATTTTCAAAAGTCAAATGGATAAGACACTCTTAAAGGGATGCTTGTAAAATTTTTCTAAAATGTTTTTCTTGCAGGCTGGAAGATGTTTCCATCAGCCATCCCTTTTACAGCTTCTTCTGTGCTAAGCCTGGCTTCAATGTGAGGCAGTCTGGGAGAGAAGAGGTAACTGTGCTGCTCTGTCACTGTACCATTACTAGTTTTCAGGATAGGTCTCAATGTCTTTGTTTTTCTAGGCTGCCTTTATTTCAAACTCCTGTATGTACTTTTCTACATCAGATTTAATGTCTAGCCTGTGCAGTGCTGGGTATCAGGTCTGGGTTATGGAACAGGCTCCATATTTCACAGGTTGCTTTTGTTTACTCATGTTTTTAGCACTAGAAGAGACCCTTACACCATTATCTGATTGCCCCCAGTAAAGCATGAGGTGTGTGGAGTACCTGATGTGGTCACTGACCTGAGCAGAGTGAAGCACATGGTATAGAAGACATTAAGGCCAAACTTGTATACAGTTAATTTAAAAGACCTTACCAAAATAAACACAAAGCCATTGAACTTAGTTTTATTAGCTAGTGTAGTGAAGCAACAGGCTGGAAAAAGTCTTGAAACTAGGGTGTAATCTTGGTAGCTGCTTGTATATGGTACCACTAAATGTGTGCCAATGAACACTTCTATGCTTTTAGTTCTCCTTTAGAGAGCCTGTTGTGCTACCTTTCTTAGAGAAGAGAGAAAAGGGGGTTGCTAGGGTGTGCCCAAACCCTCAAAGAAGGTAACTTTAGCTGCCTGTTTGCTCAACCCACATCCCAGAGAGAGGGAGAGACACTGCCGCTGGATCGTGGCCAGCGGATCTTACAGTCAGGCTTCTGACATGTCAGCTTCTGCTTGTGGAAAACTCCATCTGCAGGTTTACAGGCTGTGATGTCTAAAGACAGATTGGCACTGAAAGCCAAGTGGTGCCCCTGCCAAAGCGCTGACAGTTGGAGAGCGTTAGCAGCGTTCCCCAGGCGTGCCAACGTTGGGAAATTAAAACCAGTTTTACCTCAAGCAGCAACACAGAATCTGAAACCTTCACATCTCCCTCCCTGGGGATGTTACCCATCCAAGTTGACACAAGGACCGAAGGGGTCATGTAACTTCACCTGCAGTTCTCTCAGCTAATGTGTAAAGGAGTTGCAGCAGCACTGGAGGCACCAAGATGTGGGTTATGAAAGAACCCAACAGCCCTGTCAGGAGTAGCAAGGTGTGCTGGCATGGTGGGAAACACAGGTATTGCCACCATGGTACCTGTGGGGTCCAGCAGCAGGCACAGTGAGAAGCACAGGTTCCAAGTTAAAGGCTCAGATCAAGATCCTTCAGCTACAAGAATGCAAGGAAGGGAAACAGGTAGGCAACAGGGAAACCCTACAAAAGTGGGGGACACTGCAGTTCAAGAGGGATGTGATCCATGAGACATGTTCTAGGTTAGAAGTGAGATGCTGATGATGGACCTAGAAAGTGGACTTTTGGCATGGGAAGGTGGAAAAATGGGGTTTTCTGAAAACAGAAAACCAAAGGAGAAGGAAAACAGTCTGCAATTGTGTTAAGTGTGTAAAGTGGCTTCAAAGAGCGGGGGAATAATCTGTTCAAGTACATGGTGGTTAGAATCANAAAAAAAAAAAAAAAAGAATAGAAGGTGGAGTCCCTGTTATTCAACCTGTCCTTACATTATTCAAACAAAATCAGTTGAAGAAGGCTCAGGCAAATTTAGAATTATTTTTTTTTCTCCCTTAGTTTTTCCTGGGGGCTGATAGGAGAACAATAAGGTATTTATAACTGGGTTTCCTCTCCAGTTTAAGATTGGGATTCAGTTTTGCTGCCTTGTGCTTCCTCAGATTGTTTCTATTTAGATGGAGTTGTGCTCTGAAATAACAGCCTTCATTGGAGAGCAAAGGCTTTATTTATTTATTTAGGATGAAACTGTAAATTTGGGAGGTTTCCTTTGATCTTTGTCAACTAGTGTCTAAATCAGAGAAGTGGAAAAAATTACCTTATACTGAATAGAGACTTGAATCATGTTCTTGATTCTGCTATAGTCTTCCTGTGTTACCTCGGGTAACTGTCTGCTACTCATTGGTACAGCAAGGTGAGGACAGCAATCTTTATCCTTTAGAGAAAAGGTCAGAAGGGAGCCTGAATAATTGTACTTTCTTGGCAACAAGGACTATCTCTTCTCTGTACCACCCCCACTATGTGGAGACACAGTCACATTTGAAACCTTCTCATGGCTTCATAGGCAGTAATCTTCCTTTGTCAGAATCTGGGATCACTGGTGTCATACAAATACAAAAAAGCTTCCAGACAACACTTTCTAGGTGATATTGAGTAATAATGTGTTTAAAGAGTTCAGAAAAAAAAAAAAAAAAGAGAAGAGAGCTCACTCTGGAACTAACACGGATGCACTCATGTGAATCCAAGACTTTGTGTCTTCAAGGGAGATATTTGGTGGTGAGACCTTTTCAGGCATGTAAGTACCACACTGTACTGCCTGCTGGTCTTGCAGTGTAGTTGTCTGCAGTCATTAGGAGCTGTGTGGCTTTATTTTGGGAAGCAGTGTCCCCTGAATGGGACATGATACCTGTGTAGGTAGTTTTGTGCTGTAGCAGGTCTGCACTTCTACAAAAGAGGGGCTTTATAAAGCTTGGGGTCTCTGCAGGGGAAAAAGCAGTTCTTGGAAAATGAGACAAGATCTTCCTCTTCACAGCTGTCTTAAAACTGTCTGACTGACTTCTCTTCCTTTGAGGAATTGTTTTAAATCTACCTATCAATATCCTATAGCCCCTCCTGACTCATGTTTCTGCATCAGCATTGCTCTTGGGCACTCCAGAAATGTCACTGCCCGTGTCCATGCTGCTGTTTACTCTGCAGGCAGGGTATCCACAGTGTGCTGGACAGATGGGCAGGGGCCTGATGGGACTCTGCTGACCAGGCAGTCTGACAGTCCCTCTCCTCTGCTTTCCTTGCATGGTATTAGCAGACAGACTGTTGCAGCTCACCACCAGGTTTTCAGGAAAGAAGAGCCAATTCTACAGGGCTGTAAACGAGCACAGGCAGGCAGCTGCATCTTGGGCTGCAGCTACAGAATTGTTACCAGATGTGGTTTACACATCAGGTATATACAATACTGTCACTCTAGCTATTCTGCATTGAAGATGCTCATGGTAATTTTCACTAGTGAAGTGCTGGATTGCACTTGAATTTTTGTCATTCCCTTCTCTACCTGCTAGTCAGTAGATTCCTTTTTTAGGACTAGAAGATCTGTGGGATGTTATTTTTTTTCTAATTTTAAAANATGGGAAGGTGGAAAAATGGGGTTTTCTGAAAACAGAAAACCAAAGGAGAAGGAAAACAGTCTGCAATTGTGTTAAGTGTGTAAAGTGGCTTCAAAGAGCGGGGGAATAATCTGTTCAAGTACATGGTGGTTAGAATCAGTAATAATGAGTTTAAATTAAAACAAGGGAGGTTTAAATTAGCATAAGAATTTTGTCTCTAAGAATAGCAAAAAAAAAAAAAAAAAAAAAAAAGAGGGGGACCCNCATTGGAGAGCAAAGGCTTTATTTATTTATTTAGGATGAAACTGTAAATTTGGGAGGTTTCCTTTGATCTTTGTCAACTAGTGTCTAAATCAGAGAAGTGGAAAAAATTACCTTATACTGAATAGAGACTTGAATCATGTTCTTGATTCTGCTATAGTCTTCCTGTGTTACCTCGGGTAACTGTCTGCTACTCATTGGTACAGCAAGGTGAGGACAGCAATCTTTATCCTTTAGAGAAAAGGTCAGAAGGGAGCCTGAATAATTGTACTTTCTTGGCAACAAGGACTATCTCTTCTCTGTACCACCCCCACTATGTGGAGACACAGTCACATTTGAAACCTTCTCATGGCTTCATAGGCAGTAATCTTCCTTTGTCAGAATCTGGGATCACTGGTGTCATACAAATACAAAAAAGCTTCCAGACAACACTTTCTAGGTGATATTGAGTAATAATGTGTTTAAAGAGTTCAGAAAAAAAAAAAAAAAAGAGAAGAGAGCTCACTCTGGAACTAACACGGATGCACTCATGTGAATCCAAGACTTTGTGTCTTCAAGGGAGATATTTGGTGGTGAGACCTTTTCAGGCATGTAAGTACCACACTGTACTGCCTGCTGGTCTTGCAGTGTAGTTGTCTGCAGTCATTAGGAGCTGTGTGGCTTTATTTTGGGAAGCAGTGTCCCCTGAATGGGACATGATACCTGTGTAGGTAGTTTTGTGCTGTAGCAGGTCTGCACTTCTACAAAAGAGGGGCTTTATAAAGCTTGGGGTCTCTGCAGGGGAAAAAGCAGTTCTTGGAAAATGAGACAAGATCTTCCTCTTCACAGCTGTCTTAAAACTGTCTGACTGACTTCTCTTCCTTTGAGGAATTGTTTTAAATCTACCTATCAATATCCTATAGCCCCTCCTGACTCATGTTTCTGCATCAGCATTGCTCTTGGGCACTCCAGAAATGTCACTGCCCGTGTCCATGCTGCTGTTTACTCTGCAGGCAGGGTATCCACAGTGTGCTGGACAGATGGGCAGGGGCCTGATGGGACTCTGCTGACCAGGCAGTCTGACAGTCCCTCTCCTCTGCTTTCCTTGCATGGTATTAGCAGACAGACTGTTGCAGCTCACCACCAGGTTTTCAGGAAAGAAGAGCCAATTCTACAGGGCTGTAAACGAGCACAGGCAGGCAGCTGCATCTTGGGCTGCAGCTACAGAATTGTTACCAGATGTGGTTTACACATCAGGTATATACAATACTGTCACTCTAGCTATTCTGCATTGAAGATGCTCATGGTAATTTTCACTAGTGAAGTGCTGGATTGCACTTGAATTTTTGTCATTCCCTTCTCTACCTGCTAGTCAGTAGATTCCTTTTTTAGGACTAGAAGATCTGTGGGATGTTATTTTTTTTCTAATTTTAAAAATACATATATATTTTTTTTTTTTAGGAAAAAGCAGATTCAGGGACACATCATGCCAGGGGCTTTCAGACACAAAAGTAGAAGGTACTTTTTAAAACACATACACACTCATTAGCCTTGATTCAAAATTATCCATGTCTTGGAAAGTGGGAATTGGAACAGCTTTTTANAAAAAAAAAAAAAAGAATAGAAGGTGGAGTCCCTGTTATTCAACCTGTCCTTACATTATTCAAACAAAATCAGTTGAAGAAGGCTCAGGCAAATTTAGAATTATTTTTTTTTCTCCCTTAGTTTTTCCTGGGGGCTGATAGGAGAACAATAAGGTATTTATAACTGGGTTTCCTCTCCAGTTTAAGATTGGGATTCAGTTTTGCTGCCTTGTGCTTCCTCAGATTGTTTCTATTTAGATGGAGTTGTGCTCTGAAATAACAGCCTTCATTGGAGAGCAAAGGCTTTATTTATTTATTTAGGATGAAACTGTAAATTTGGGAGGTTTCCTTTGATCTTTGTCAACTAGTGTCTAAATCAGAGAAGTGGAAAAAATTACCTTATACTGAATAGAGACTTGAATCATGTTCTTGATTCTGCTATAGTCTTCCTGTGTTACCTCGGGTAACTGTCTGCTACTCATTGGTACAGCAAGGTGAGGACAGCAATCTTTATCCTTTAGAGAAAAGGTCAGAAGGGAGCCTGAATAATTGTACTTTCTTGGCAACAAGGACTATCTCTTCTCTGTACCACCCCCACTATGTGGAGACACAGTCACATTTGAAACCTTCTCATGGCTTCATAGGCAGTAATCTTCCTTTGTCAGAATCTGGGATCACTGGTGTCATACAAATACAAAAAAGCTTCCAGACAACACTTTCTAGGTGATATTGAGTAATAATGTGTTTAAAGAGTTCAGAAAAAAAAAAAAAAAAGAGAAGAGAGCTCACTCTGGAACTAACACGGATGCACTCATGTGAATCCAAGACTTTGTGTCTTCAAGGGAGATATTTGGTGGTGAGACCTTTTCAGGCATGTAAGTACCACACTGTACTGCCTGCTGGTCTTGCAGTGTAGTTGTCTGCAGTCATTAGGAGCTGTGTGGCTTTATTTTGGGAAGCAGTGTCCCCTGAATGGGACATGATACCTGTGTAGGTAGTTTTGTGCTGTAGCAGGTCTGCACTTCTACAAAAGAGGGGCTTTATAAAGCTTGGGGTCTCTGCAGGGGAAAAAGCAGTTCTTGGAAAATGAGACAAGATCTTCCTCTTCACAGCTGTCTTAAAACTGTCTGACTGACTTCTCTTCCTTTGAGGAATTGTTTTAAATCTACCTATCAATATCCTATAGCCCCTCCTGACTCATGTTTCTGCATCAGCATTGCTCTTGGGCACTCCAGAAATGTCACTGCCCGTGTCCATGCTGCTGTTTACTCTGCAGGCAGGGTATCCACAGTGTGCTGGACAGATGGGCAGGGGCCTGATGGGACTCTGCTGACCAGGCAGTCTGACAGTCCCTCTCCTCTGCTTTCCTTGCATGGTATTAGCAGACAGACTGTTGCAGCTCACCACCAGGTTTTCAGGAAAGAAGAGCCAATTCTACAGGGCTGTAAACGAGCACAGGCAGGCAGCTGCATCTTGGGCTGCAGCTACAGAATTGTTACCAGATGTGGTTTACACATCAGGTATATACAATACTGTCACTCTAGCTATTCTGCATTGAAGATGCTCATGGTAATTTTCACTAGTGAAGTGCTGGATTGCACTTGAATTTTTGTCATTCCCTTCTCTACCTGCTAGTCAGTAGATTCCTTTTTTAGGACTAGAAGATCTGTGGGATGTTATTTTTTTTCTAATTTTAAAAATACATATATATTTTTTTTTTTTAGGAAAAAGCAGATTCAGGGACACATCATGCCAGGGGCTTTCAGACACAAAAGTAGAAGGTACTTTTTAAAACACATACACACTCATTAGCCTTGATTCAAAATTATCCATGTCTTGGAAAGTGGGAATTGGAACAGCTTTTTAGCCTGGAGAAGTGTTGGTCCGATCCTGACATTGTGGTGTCAGTCTGAGCACAGCGTTATCATCTGTTTTCCCTGGCACAGAAGCTTGAGCAATGATGAAGCTGAGATGGGGCGAGTGCAAAAAGCAGTATGGGCTGAGCCCCTACTGACAAGCACTGAAGTATTTCTGTTCTTAGTTGGTCTGTTGTGCACATCCATTAATTCCCATGATGTTTCTGTAGGCTTGTGAATTTTTTTTCCTTTCAGAATTCAAAACCCTGTGACTCTTTTGTTCAATCTCTTCCCCATCACCAAGCAAATCCCAGGACTTTTCTCTGGGCACTTTAGAAGGCAGCACTTCTGTCTTCACCTGTTTAAAGCAGAAAACTAAAAAGAAAACTCTGCCACTGCAGAGAAAAAAAATAACCTGGCACTGACAATAAGAGAGCAGTGAGATTGTGCATGGAGGACAAGCATGTTCAAGGTGAGGCCTCTTTGGGGAATGATCCTATTGCAGTGGGACTGTACAGAGCCAGCAATGCTTTTTTGAGCCACAATTCAAAGAGGAGCAGAAGAGAGAGGGACTGAAGCACTCCTGGATTTGCCTCTGAAACAAACTTCAAGAAGAGAGCAGCTGAAGTAGTGATATCATAACCACAAGAGAAGCTGCAAAACCATTGATTTAAAGCCGTTGTGCTTGAATGGTATTGCTATCAAGCACCCTTTTTAGGCACTGGAAGCTTTGCCAGGGATAAAGGAAAGAGAGACAAGGGACCCATACAAATCATACAGCAGTTTGTCTAGTTCTCAGTACATGGAAAACTTTTGGGTGCAGTGGCATCAGCAAGAAACATGAAGTGTTGGGTTACTCAGTGTCTTCTCCCTCTGATCCCTGTTTTTGTGTACCCAGCAAAGGTCTAGGAGCACCTGTGGTTTGTTGTGGTATCTGAAACCCCAGATTTCACTCAACAACTGCTTTTGGTCTGACAGTCCTCTCTGTGGAGAGTTCTCCATTTCACATCCTCTCTGCACATGTAAGAGGTGTCTGCCCGTCTGAAGGGCTAAGATCCCATCTTGTAACACTTGCAAAAATGCTTGTCAAGCTGTGGGACAAAGCACAAGGAACTGAAGTGAGAAGTGACAATCTGCTTTGTGCAGCAGGGAAGCACTTGGCAAAGATGCAATTTATAAATGTAAGAGCTGCCAAGTTTTTTGTTATAATTTGTTCTGCTGACTTTTGCAGAACTGTAACTTGGGAGATTGTAGGTTGGCTCCTCTGTACAGATTCCTGTAGAAAATGTGGCATAAAAGAACAAGAAACGGTGGGGCAAATTCCCAGTTTTCACAGGTTGCTTTACATTTGTTGTCAAAGTAAAGAAGGTCTGAAGAGAACATAATTGTGAATGATAGAGCTTCAGTAATTAACAAGTCATTTTAAATTCTTGATGGAACAGAGGAAGCTTGGGACAGGTGTGTATACAGTTGCTCTTCTAAACAGGGACTTAAAAAACAACAACAAAACTGGTATAAAAGATTATGTGGAAACTTCCAGTTTAGCCCTCATTTATGTGAACTCAGATGGATTATAAGAAAGCTGATCAGAAGATTTTCTCTGAGCTTTTATTTTTTTCTTCAAAGGAAAACTAAGTTGCCATAAAGGAGAAGTGCCTATAAAGGCTACAGGTTTATTTCTACTTCTTTTGGTGAAGAATATAAACAAAATGCTTAGTTTCATCTTAGATTCAGTCTTGACCAAACACTTCAGGTTATTTAAACTGACTTGCAGCTTCATGAATCATCAGGGCACAGTGAGGGCTGGGGGCTCCTCAAGATGATAGAACAAGGCACTGCAGCCAGGACCTATCCCACCACTCCAGCTGAGGAGTGAGGTAACCCCAGCCTGGGCATTGGGCTCCTCAATGGGGATGGAATGATGGGCCAAAGACAGGACATCAGCCCCTGGGGGAATGTGGGTACAGGATCTGCTGGGCTAAAGGAAGCACAGGTAGGACATGACTGTGCTGGGGCTGGAGCTCTGATTTTCTAATGTATTCAGATCTGTTTGTATCTTTCATCTTCACCTTAATACCAGAAAAATTGTCTTGTATCACTGCCTGCATTTCATTAACTATAGGAGAGGAAATCACACAAGGGAAATGTCACACACTGAAGGTTTAGTAGCAGACTCAACTGTGACAAGTTCTCACAGTTCTCATCAGAAGTTGTCATCAGACAATGCAGAGACCACGAGGAAGCAATTTCTCAAAGACCTAAAGAAGAAAGTTCCTTGTTCTGTATGGGGAGCAAGATTCAAACATACTTCTATTTTTATTTTAAATGTATATTTCAATTCACTTCAGAGTCTGTCTCTCCAGTGCTCATCTTCCATGTTTACGGAATATTTGGTGTTTCAAGTCTTGCTCAAAAAGGTTTTTTAATTGTTCCCGGATCTGTCTATTCTATCAACCTGCCTAATTTTTTGTTTGTTTGTTTTGGTTTTTTTTTTTTGGTTTTTTTTGTTTTGTTTTTAGGTTGATAGAATTCTCTTTGGCAATTAGTCCTACACCAAATGTATAAATGAAATAGTCTTCTGACTAACTGGAAGTCCCTTGCAATGGCAAAGTAGCAAATTAGAAAGCATTATTTTTCCAGTGCTCTGTTTGATCTGTATTCTTGTTTAGTACATATTGCTTGGCTTTGCTGATTTGCTGTCTGACTGCAGATGTCATTTAGGCCAATGGTGCATCAGGTCACTTCTTTCTTAATTTCACACCTGAAGTTCTGGCAAGTCACTATAACTTCAATTCTGCACTTTCATAAAACTCTGAATCCTTAACACTTGTGGCAGAGATACCTGAATCTGTTCATTGTGAGTAAGGGTACAGAGTACAGGATAGGGATATTAAAAGGGGTAAAAGCCAGCATTTGATATGGGTTTCTGCATTTAGAATAAGAAAGAAAAATCCTTAATATACTCAATTCTCTGTGGCACAGCATGCTACCAGCAAAAAAAGTCTCAAGCAGATTGTATACTGTCAGAGGAAAATTAGTTTTAGAGCAGAACTTGTTAAAGGAAAATAAGAGGAGAAACTGTATTCCTGATGAACAAGTCCTCGGGAGCTGTTCCAAGTCAAGCATGCAATGCTTGCTTTTAACTACCTTTCCCAGTCAAATATAGGAATTGTCTGGCACTCTTGCCAAAGTCATCACCATTCAGAACATCAGACACTCTGAAAAACATACACGTTTTATCATTTTCAGTTTCTCCTGGTGCTTACCTTAGCCAGAAAAATCTGCACTGCTTAAGAAGGTGCTTCAGCAAGAAAGCAAGTTATCTGCATTTCTATCTTCAAAGGGCAATTCAGCAAGAATCAAATCCTATGTAAGTCCATTGAAATGGCAAGTTCTCTGCTGGCTCAGAGGTGGGGCTATTTGCTGGTTTGCATTGGTTGGGAGATAACTTACCTGAAATGGCAGATCCATTTCAGATTCCTCTTTTCTGAGGGATCCTAATGTGAGAGAGGAGAAATGAATGCCTCTGTGACTGTCAGGGTGTGAGCAGCGATTGATACTTTTGTTTTCTCATTTTCATTCCTAGAGTTCTGTTCAACAAACAGTGCACAGAATTAATTCCTCCCAGCAGTTTCTTTCTTTTTAATGAATGATATTTTGATATACTAGAGCATTAGCTGTCACTGCATCATTCTGAGCACACAGACTATAAAATTCCTACGGTGCTTGTCACAGGCTGTGCACTCAGAGTTGTCATACCCTGTTCTTAATGGTTCACAGTTGTATGAGATAATCTCTTGCTAAACTTGACCTACATTGTTTTCCCCCTCCCCATCTCCCCTTTATGCAGGGCAGATGTTCTGATAAAGCTGTATCCTTTGACGTGTTCATCTACTTTACACGGCAGATTTACCAGGTGTAGAAGTGCTTAAGGACTTATTTTTCAGTTAGCAGCTCCTGAGGTTGGGCTCGCTCTGGGCTACACAAGAGTTGAATTTACCCTTTTCCTTCTCTATGCTGGAGATTCATCAAGTCAGCTGAAGCACACCATAAGGGCAGTGATGCAAATACTTATTTAAAATAAGATATATTCATAATAAGCACATGAGGGACACTTAGGAAAACTGTTGGCCTATATGTAGAAATTATTTGCCATGTCAAACACCATGCCAATAATTTATTTTTTTTTTAATTGTTTGTCTTACAATCACTCCTTCTCTGCTTTGTTAATAAGACAAATCATGTTAGATTCCCAGTGTGTATTGTTAGAGAAGACCTGGACAAGAGACATCCCAGCCTTGCCCACATGCCTAGGCACAAAGGAAATTCTGGTACTTTTTCAAGGAGTTCTGGATCTAAAATTCTTTCTGTCTGTAAGGGAGATGGAGTCTCTACAAATACTATATTTAGAATTTCTGGTTTGAGTTTGTCCGAAGTTGATTGTGGTTCTTCTAAAATTGAACAGCATTCTGTATTACCAAAAGGGGTAAATCTTATTAAATATCAAATGAACATTCCAGATTCTGACTCAAAAATGTCATCTCTTGCTGATATGAATCTTCCACAACAGATTTTGAAATTTTAAGTGAAGGTGGTTCTTTGGAGCAAAAAAGTCTGAAGCCAGGAGGGAAAACATCAGCTCCTGAAATATCTGTGGGTGACACAAAATGTACATTGAAAATACAGAAAACCTGAAACCTAAAAATTATAATTTCTTGCTGTAAGAAAGCTGTCAAAAAAGTGACACTGGTTACTGAAGTGGAATCTGAAACTTCCCAGGGAAAAAAAAAAATAAAATCAAGTTCTGCTGATGAAGATATAATTCAAAAAACAGGTATTAAATTATCCAAAGGAGAAGCTTCAGCTGAACTGAAGAACCCTGGAATAAGAATCAAAGGATCATCTTTTGTAGATGGAAGAAAGAAGAAATTGGTAGGTCTTGAAAGGAATATTAAAATGCCCAAATTCCAGGAACTGAAGTTTGGAATCTCCCTAAGAAGAAAGAAAAGACCAGAGTCTGAGATCAGCTCTCCAAAACCAGAAGCAGAGCTAACCCAGCTAAAAATGACACAAGAAATTGCTGACATTTCTGTATGAGTTCCAGCATCAGAACTTAAATTTGATATGTCAGATACTAGAGGAGAGAGAGCTGTTGACAGCCCTGAGGAGAGGGAATCAAATTAAAAGAAGAACATGAGATGAAAGCTGAAGAAGCTGAGACCAAGGAACATCAGGGATTTTTTAAATGCCAAGATACAGAATACCTTTCTTAGGCTGGACACCCTTAAAAGAAAGGGGGAAAAAAAAGGTGTAATGTTGAAAGAAGTCTGGATAAGCCTCAGGTATGTGTTCCCTTTGCCAAAACACAAACTGAAACAAATATTCCTGAAAACACTTGCCCTGTGCAGCCACTGAAATTACAGAATTAGGAGATTGTGTGAAGAATTCTGGTTTTATTTGGGCAGAGATGGGAAGAGATATTTCTGTACCTGTAAAGAAAACAGGGATTAAAATAAATATTCCAAAACCAAATGTAGTTATGTGAGCAGATAAAGTTACACACGGTGCTGGAGAACAAAAATGCATACTTTAGAATTCACTGTGTCTTTAGCAGAATTGTCAAAACCAGAAAAAAACGGCTTCAAAATTGACAAATAAAAGCACTTTACCAAAAGAGTTCCCTACATGTGCCATGTATGACTCTTGAAGAGCACAGTGTGAAATCACTGGATATAGAGATCCCCAAAACTGAAAGTGCTACTGTGTTAAACAATTTCTGGAGTAGAATTTCAATGGTCATCAGCTGAAATTATTGCAGATGGAAAAAGAAAAAATATGTTTGCCTTCCACAGGAGGAGATGTACATTTAAAGTCAAGAGGCAGTAATTAAAACAGTAATAAAAATTATGGAGAAGATAGGAAAGGAAGATGATTTAAAAAGACCGAGGTTTGGATGATCTACAAGAAAGGGATCAGGAAATGCTGCTTATCTTGCATCTAAACTAGAAGATATAATGTTAGAAGTTTCAGGAGTGAAAATGCATGTGAAGAGTGCTGGAGTAGATCCTGAAATAGAATTTCAAGTGGAAAGTGTTGAAAAGGATGTGTCTGCAGGAGTGGAAAAGTGTGTAGCAGGGAGAGCACAAGAAAGCTCATCACCTAACCAACAGGCAGTGAAAAATTTGAAGTTTATAGGACTCCACCTAATGTTCCAGTTTCTCAAAGTATCATTATGTTTTCAATGCAAGAACTGAACTCATCATGTTGGAGGAAGAAAAGCATAATCAATCAAACATTCCTGGAGATATGATCAAATGAGGATTGTCTTTTATCAATCTCCAATGAAAAGAAAATAATAATCTACCCATACAGAAAAAAAAGTGAAAAGTGGAAAATTTCTAGCAGAGCATTATTTGCATGTGTTATATAAAATAATATATTGATACTGCGATTTTCTTCTAGNATGTTTTCAATGCAAGGACTGAACTCATCATGTTGGAGGAAGAAAAGCATAATCAATCAAACATTCCTGGAGATATGATCAAATGAGGATTGTCTTTTATCAATCTCCAATGAAAAGAAAATAATAATCTACCCATACAGAAAAAAAAAAAAGTGTTCTTAATTTTCTAGAAACTGAAAGTGAAGCAAAAACCTGCATCTGACACTTATGAACACTTTGAGGTTACAGAATTTACCACATGCAAACTCTCCAGTATATCTATGTGCTATACTCTGCACTAATAACTGTATTGATGGCAGACAATTGACACAAAACAACACTACCATCTGCTACATTGGCCACCTAATGGCAGCAGTTTCTAGCTGTGGTGGGCATGCTTACAGACAGATCTGAGGCTTTCCACCCATTCCCATCCTGAGTTCTATGGATGTGCTTGTGCAGACATGCTTCTGTTTACACCCTGTATTGTCATTCCCTGTATTCTTCTTCTTAATACAATAAAAGCAGACAGAGCAAAACATTCAGCAACTGACTTGTAAAGGAGATGTATTTGGTTATCAGACCACCTCTAGCTTCATGCATTCTTCATTTCTACGTTTCTGAGGTGGGAGCCAATATTTTAATGGGAACTGCTGGTAGCACATGTTCCTCATATTCTCTTTGAAAAGGCTGTTCACCTAAGTATTGCTCAATGATCCATTGAGCATGGATCACTCTTTTGGATCATGCTACCTTTCTCAAAGTTTTTCCCTCTTTATACATCATTGGTCAATAGACCCAAATTGCCAATCAGGTGGCAAACACCAGAACTGAGGAAGAGAATCACTGTCAAAACAAGAAAACAGAGACCAGGGAAATGTAAGGTATGTACTGAGGGACATCCCTTCTATCGCAGTTCATTTCTGTTTGCAAGGCAACCTCCATGTGAAGCTTGCCCAGAAACTCTGCCCCACCAAGCAACTTACTGAGCACTTACAAATTTGAGTTTTCTTCTCATCCCCGTTCCGGAAAAATTTACCCCCCCATTTTGTTTTGTTGTTGTTTTTTGGGTTGTTTTTTTTTTTATATATATATATATTTATAGTGAAAATGTAGCTTCAACTGCCATATAGAGGAGCACATAAAAGGAAAATGCTTCAATTGGTCAAACATGTAGCTTCTCAAGAAGATTTTTCAAACTGACCTAGTTTTTAAAGGTACTTATTAATGGGCACTAGGAAAGATCTTTCCAGAGGTTGTTGCTACATAGGAGTATTAGTACAGCATATGGTCAGTTCTATTTGTTGGTACAGGATAATAAACCTGTGAAACAGAACTAGTGAAAACCATCTGGGAGATTCTTCTATTTTGCAAGACTTTTTAATTATTGAATCAAGATCTCAGAATATTAGGCAGAATCTTGAGAGGAAATGAGGGCAAGGAACACTAAATGCAACTCCATCTGAGTATGTCTGCATGTATGTGAGTACTCATGACATAGCAGTGTTTTCTGTAGATAAACAGTTAAAGCCAGTTGGTGACTGGTCACAGGTGGTGTCCCCCAGGGCTCAGTGCTGATGCTTTATCCATGATTTGGATGAGGGGACTGAGTGCACCCTCAGTAAGATTGAAGATGATGCAAAACAGTGGGAGTGTTTGTCTTCTTGAGGGTAGGAAGGCTCTACAGAGAGGTCTAGAGAGGTTGGATCAATGGGATAAGGTCAGTTGTATGAGGTTTAACAAGGCCAAGTGCTTTGGTTGCAACAACCCCATACAACTCCACAGGCTTGGGGAAGAGTAGCTGGAAAGCTGCCTGGAGGAAAAGGACCTGGGAGTGCTGGTGGTCAGTTGGATGGATATGAGCCAGAGAAAGGCCACTGGCATCCTGGCCTGTATCAGAAATGGTGTGGCCAGCAGGAGTAAGGAAGTGATTATGCCCCTGTACTCAGCACTGGTGAGGCCACACCTTGAGTACTGTGTCCAGTTTTGGGCATCACAGCATAAGACACTAAGGTGCTGAAGTTGGTACAGAGATGAGGACAATGACAGGATGAGGAGATGGCCACACGTTGTGCCAGGGCAAGTGTAAGGAGATATTAGGACTAATTTATCTACTGAAAGAGTAGTTAAGAATTGGGGCAAGCTGCCCAGGAAGTGGAGGAGTCCCCATCCCTGGAGGTCTTGAAAAATCAGCTGGCTGTGGCACTTGGGGACATGGTCCAGTGGACATGGAGGTGTTGGATAGAAGGTTGGCCATGGTGATTTTGGAGTCTTTTCCAACCTTCATGAGTCTATGATTCTATATAAGTACATGCCTTAAAATTCTACATTAATAGCAACACTCAGTGGTTTGTAAAGATGAATATATGATCCCTGCACTGGCTTGGGCATGGAGATTTTTTGGGCTGACTGCAGCAAGGGAAGGGACACCAGGGCTCAGTGTTACAGCATAGCTGATGGCCAAGCTCCTAGTGGGGAGATGGTCTCGGGGCGCTCACAGAAGTGTGTTTATTCAAGATGAGAAACTGACCCCTAGAAGCCACTAGCTGAGGAAAACTATGTCTAGTATTTAGATACTACAATGCAGTGTAGTGCAGTGCTAACCAGTGAGGAGTGGTGGAGGGTTTGCATGCTGTAGAGATGCATTTGGATGGATGTAGTTTGTCCAGGGGAGCCTGCTGTGAAATAATATTGGGTGATCTAAACATCAGCCTAGTGGTACATGCTAGAGGTTGAAAGCAGAGGTTCAGCTGCATGTTGGAGCTGTGGTTTGGTCAGGGAAAGTGCCTCACCTGGGCTGAACTCAGAGTTGAAGTATGCATTAAGATTCCTGAACGGAAGAAATGGAAAAAATAGTTTGGTTCTGAGGTCAAGTTTGTACGTGAAGTGAATCAGTTCCTCAGATTAATATTAGGTAACATCATCCCCAGTGGGTTTAAGGAACATTTGCTAACCTTGGGTTGATGGTATTAGATCTTCAAATGCAGGGTTTCTTTTCTCTTTGGAAGAATTTTACTGTGAGGTGAAATTTTGTTTTAAAACCTCTGGGTAGTACAAGTTGAACTGATCTTTCTCCTGAAACCTGCCTACAGGCTCCTAAAAATCTTACTGGAGATGATTTATGGTCTTGGAAAAGCAAGATATATAAAAATGGACAAAAAAAAAAA